>PVHP010002087.1:0-83978 GCA_004024765.1 Zapus hudsonius
AGAGAGAGAGAGAGAGAGAGCTGCTGTGCTCAATGACATGTGAGTAAAATCGAGACTAACACCTGGCAAGTGGTTTCAGGAGCTAGTGTGGAATGTCTCAAGCCCCATTTGTCTGAGCAGGGGAGGCCTCAAGAGGACAGAGCCCTAAGCAGCCTACATCCAGGTGCTCTCCTGTGCTTCCCTGAGTGGGTATGCGGCAGGATGGAGCAGTCAGTTTTAATGCACCTGTAACCCTTGAACTTGGGAGGAAGAGGCAGTAGGGTTAGGAGGTGAAGGGCATCCTCAGCTTCATACTGAGTTTGAAGCCAGCCCAGGCTATATGACACACCCAGCTTTGCTCTAGAATTCGGTGTCTGTTTGTGTGTTGAATAGACAGCCTGTTTTTTGAAGTCCATCCTGCAGCCAGCCTCCCCCATTCTCCATGTTCTTCATAGCAAGTTCCTTTTGTCTCATTCAGTAAGTGGACCTGCATTGACACCTGTCTGTTATCCAGAGCCCCCTCCCAACCTTGGAGAGTTCAGGAAGGACCGGCAGGAAGGGTTTAAGTCATGGGGCAAAGTCCTCATGAATAGAGAAACATTTTTCTTGGGGGTGGCTTTGCTGTCATGGGACTGTGGCCTCTTTTTCTTCCGCAGACATCTATCTGTTTTTCTGTATTAGTTACTTTCTTGTAGCTGGGACACAGTACCCAACAAACATCCATTTAAGGGAGGAAGGGCTTACTTCAGTTTACAGGTCCAGGTTATAGTTTTTGGTGGCCAGGAAGGCATGGTGGCAGGAGCCCGTCACGTTCACTCACACTGAGGAAGCAGAGAATGAGTGCTGGTACTCGGCCAGCTCTCTCCTTTTCATAGAGTCCAGGACCCCAACCACAGAATGGTGCCACTACAGTTCAGGTGGATCTTCCTACCTTAATGAACCTGGTCAAGAAAATCCCTCACAGATGTGCACAGAGGCTGATCTAATCTACATCATCCCTTGGTGATTCTAGACCTTGCCAAGTTGACAATCAGGATAAACCTTCCATTTTCCTCCAGGATTGAGGCAGATTGAGGCCTTTAACAGACATATTACCTGATCTTGGACTTCTAACCTCCAGGACTGTGAGCCAAATAGCCCCCTTTTCTTTATAGCTTTACCAGTCTTGGGAGTTCTATTATAGCAACAGAAAATGGATTAATATCCTAGTGTACATGAGGTTTACACTTGGCTTTGTACCTTGTATGTATTTGGACGACATGAATGTACCATACAGAGGAGACTCGCTGCCTTCCTCCCTCCCCCAATCCCTGGCCACTGCTGACTCACAGTTTGGCCTTGTCCAGATAGTCACATGATTGGAATTGTGCATCGTGCACCAGTCACAGGCCTTCTTGTGGCTCAAGAGTGCATTTCTGTTCACTGCTGAACACTATCCCAGTGTTTGGATGTGTCATCCTTTATCTATGGTTGCTGTAAATATCCCTGTGCAGATCTTTGTAGGACACGAACTGTGGGTAGACACCAAGAGGCATGGGAGCTGGGTCATCTGGCGAGAGTGCTTAGTTTTGTAAAGGATCTCTTACTTCGTTTGGGTTGCTCTAACAACATGCTATAGACTGGTGGTTTTGAACAAGTAAGTTTGTTTCTGACAGTTCTAAAGACTGGGACGTTCCCAATGGTCATACAAGGCATAGGCAGCATAGACTTCATTGTGAGCACTCAGCTCTTAGCTCGTAGATGGCTGCCTTCTTGCTCTGTCCTTGCATGGTAGGAGCGAGACAGAGAGCTAGTGTGAAAGTATATATTCTCTGTCTGTTTGTCTCTCTGTGTGCCTATCTCAGTGACCTCAGACTCAATCCTCCTGTATCAGCCTCTCCAGTGCTGGGATTACAGGCAAACATCACCATGTCCAGCTAAGTGTCCTTTGTATAGTTGCAATTTTTTAAATTTTAATGAGCTGCAGCTTACTAAGTCTTTCGTTCATGAATCACTCCTTCAATGTCATGTCTAAGACCCTGTGGCTCACTCAGTTTTTGTTCATCTAACCTTTAGCAGCTGCTGATGTCTTGCTGCCAGAGCGTCCCCACGGCCACCCCAGCACTGTTGCTCATCAGGACAGATGTTGGCTCCGCCATTGTCTAGAGATCAGTGAGTCAGGACTCAGCCCTGCAGCCTGGCCAGGACACCGTGGT
Source organism: Zapus hudsonius (assembly GCA_004024765.1). Taxonomy (NCBI): domain Eukaryota; kingdom Metazoa; phylum Chordata; class Mammalia; order Rodentia; family Dipodidae; genus Zapus; species Zapus hudsonius. The sequence goes on from PVHP010002087.1 coordinate 2,175, forward strand.
CACCATGGCAGCTTCCCAGCTCTTGCACAGCTGGAGGTTGGATGGAGCCTGGCTTCCTTCTTCCTGGTGTGTGTGCTACTGTCTCTAAAGAGTCAAGTTCACATCTAGAATTAACTCAGATTGTGGCCCTAGCTTGCCAGGCTCACTGCTGAGGAAGGCATATGACGGGAAGGAAGTGGAGGGAACCTTTGGCCCCTTCACCGTGGTCAGTTGTTAGAGATTCAGTGTTCAATGGGCCCGAAGGCCCGTATGTTACTGCCAGCCTATGACATTATTAGTCCGTGGTGGAAAATTAGTCCTAGTGGAAGGCAGTTAGGTCACTGGCCTTTGAGGGGAATCCTGGGACCTCTGCCCCTTCCTGTCTTTTCCTTTGCTTTCTAGCCACTATGAAGTGATCATAGTTTGCTTTGCCATGAGCTCCCACCATGAGGCCCTGCTTCACCACAGATCAAAAAGCAACAGGCAAACCACCATGGATTAAAACCTCTGAAGCCATGAGCCAAATAATCCTCTCCTCCTTTCAATTAATTAGCTCATGTGTTTTGCTGTAGTGATGGAAAGCTGACTGATACACCCACAGAGGGAAAGGTAGGAAAGGAGCAGTCCCCCCTGAAGAGCAAGAAAAGGCAAGAATGGGGCAAGGGAAACTGGGGGACGGGACAAGAAGATGCAGAATCAGAGAGAGCTGGAGGGGAAGAGAAGGGTCAGGGCCTACTGTTGTACTAGCCAGAAAAGATAGGATGGGACATGGGAGGGTGGGGAGGTGGACTAAATACCAACCCAAGGTTAAGTTCACCCAGGCCCTTGGCAAGTGACTTAGTCTGTTTGTCTCTTTTTCATTGTCTTAATAGAACACCACAGACTAGGTAATTTATAAAGGAAAGAAATATGTTTCCCAGAGCTCTGGAGGTTGAGAAGTCCAAGAACATGGAGAGGCCCTTGAACTTCATAATATCATGACACTGTGTCTTGGGTGCTGGGATTAGAGGTGTGCACAACTGCACACAGTTTATGTGTTGCTGGAGATTGAACTCAGGGCCTCACGCATGCTAGGCAAGCTTTTCACCCACGGAGTTACACTCCAGCCTCAGGAATTCAGCTTTCACCATTTGGAATTGTTCAAAATTTCTTCTCTTTTGGAACTCAAGTTGATTAACTCCATGGGTATTTCAGGGCAGGGGGAGCAGTCACAGTAGAGATCTCAAAATCAAGACTTACCAGCTGTGATAGTGTGAGAGACTGAGGCTTTGTATCAAAACTTGTAACTTGGTGTGCATGGTGATCCCAGCACTAGGGAGGCAGAGGCATAAGGATCGCTCTGAGTTTGAGGCCAGCCCTAGACTACATAGTGAATTTCAGGTCAGCCTGGGCTAGAGCGAGACCCTCCTTTGGGGGCAGGAAGGAAAGGGGAAACACTAACAAACAGCAACAACAAAAACCCTGTGGAACCTGGGTCTCCAGCCACCTGGCCAGAGGAATTGTCCCTGGGTTTGGAGGTGGATCTGATTCCAGCCCAAAGGTGAGCTGGGGCGGGGGTACCTGCTTGCTGCTGGTGTGTGCTTGCTGCTTTTCTTCTTTGCTGGAAGTTTGGTTGTTTCTCTGCTTGGATGTATGGAAGCAACTTCTTCCACCATTTATGGGACTTCCCCCTGGATCTGTAAGCTTCCTTCCCTAACCTGCCTGGTCTGGATGTTCATTCCAGAAACATGGAGCTGTATTCCATACCAGCCCTTTACAGAAGTTTGACAAGCCCACATATAATTTGTCACCCAAACTAGAACACTTCTGAAGTGAAAGAGCTGTTAATGAGGACAGCACATAGTAACCGCCTCTGCCTAGAAAAGAGAGCTCTGTGGTTGAATTGCTGTGGGCCCATGTTATGGCCTACTCAGATCTCTATCCGCTGGGTGACATTTAAGACTCTGGTTTCAGCACCTAGGGGAGGTGGACATGTTGGAGATCGCCATGGGAACCGCCAGCTAAAGGTAGTCTGTGTTCTCTAGTCCTATCCAGATCTAGCCTGAGGCTTAGTGGTGAAGTGCCTCTGTCAGAGCTGGAAGCAGGTAAGGAAGGAGGAGGGTAGACGGAGCCCATCAGTGACACGCATGAATGAGCACAGTGGAGGCAACAGCAATCCCAGGCTATGGGGTCTCCATGGAAGTCCCTCATGACAGCCGAGGGTCCACTTTCAGTTTTTTAGGGTGAGACCTCTTACCCCTCACGGTCCCTTATCCACTAGCATCCCCACACATGTCTCACTGCTACGTGTCCCTAAAAGTCATTGCTTAGACACGTGCATAGACCACTCACTTCCTTGAACCCACAGACCTCACTGTGCCACCATGGGTCATGGGGACCATCATGTATCAGCCCGCTGACTCTGACGTCATAATTTTGTTTTCTTTTCTAAGCTTCATTGCTGATGTGGATGGAGGCCATGTTCTGGCACAGCTAACTCTATCTTCTTCCTCAATAGCTCTATATTTGTCTCTTTAACCTTTTTCCTTGAGTCACCTTGTATTCTAATAACAACAGAACTGATCAATAACATGAGGACTTGAACTACCTCCAAACAACAGGTGAACCTACAAGACAGACTATGCCCAAGTTGGGCAGTTAGTTACCCACGGTAGTGAGGTTGCATCCTGGAGTAGAAGTAATTATCTCCTGAGAATCAGGTTGCCTGTTTCAAGAAATGACAGCAATAATATCCTCTCTATGTTTGTGTGTGTGTGCATGTTCATGTGTGTGTGGGTGTGCTCATATACAGATTCATATGCACATGTGTGTGTGGAGGCCAGAGGTTGGGGTTGGGAGGTCTTCCTTAATCACTCTCCACCTATTTATTGAGTCAGGGTCTTTCAGTTGAACCCAGAGTTCACAGATTTGTCTAGTCTAGCTAGCCAGCTTGCTCCCTGAGTGCTGGGATGGTCGGCTGCCACACCTGCTGGTATTTATGTGGATGTTGAGGATCTGAACTCAGGTCATCACCCTTATGTGGCAAGTGCTTTATCCACTGAGCCATTTCCCCATCTCCCATAACAGCTTCAGGACCACATTGCAGAACCAGAACTGTAGGGGCTGAGCTGGGATTAGAATTTAGATAATACCCAGCAAATTCTAATATACCTCAAAATTTAAGGAGTACCCGAATTCTTGTCTACAAAGTTAAAGAATTAAAATCACAGACAACCAGAGGTTAAGGTGTAGTGGGAGACTTTATTTAAAGAAGAATGGGGAGTTACAGCCACCAGTGTGGGGAGAGCACATGGGAGAGGTTTTAACCAAAGTCTATGCTGTTCAGCTAAACAAGCAGAAGAAGAAAAGATAACAGAGGGCTCCCATCATGAGAAAAAAGGTTCATGTGGGAAAAATCTTGAGCGCCCCTCACCCCGGCCATTAGACCAGGGTGAGGGAAGGAAGGCCTTACCTTCCCAAGGCCTGAAAAATCCGAAGTCCTCCTCCTAGGATGCTATGTGGAGGGAAAGAGAGACTGGCCTTTGTTTCAGTGACCTTTTTAAAACCTCCACCAGGTAAGTCAGAGAGACAGCTGACTGGTCTATACCTGGCCAATCAGTTTTTGCATCTAGGCTTGAGCTCTGGCTAGAGACACCTCCCACTCAAGGGGAAGGGTCTGTGGAGCTTGTCTGAAACTCTCACAGAACCGAGAGCAGTGGTCAACCAGACCACACCTTGGTCAAGACCACTTACTAATGTGTACCCTCTGCACTCCTCCCAGTCAATTCCTGTTCTATTTAAACCTGAAGCTCATGTCAGTATCCCACAGATGGACTTGGGGTCTGTGATGGTTTAGATGGATTTTCAACTTGACCGGACCTAGAATCACCTAGAAACCTGGCCTCTGGGCCTGCCTGGGAGGGTTATGTAGCTCAGGCTAGGTTTTGTGCCTTCAGGAAGAGGTTGGAAGAACCACCTTTACTGTGGACAGTCACATTGTCCTAGGTTGTGGACAGAGTGGCTGAGCACCGGCATTCACCGTCCTCTGCTTTCTGTCTGTGGACTGAATGTGAGCAAGTGCCTCCAGCTCCTGCCACTGTGTCTCAAGCTGCCATGGATGGGCTGTAACCATGACCCTTCCTGAAATCCACCCTTCCTTCCCTAAGTTGATTCTTGTCAGGCACTCGGTCATAGCAACCAGAAAGTACCTATACAGGTTCACTGGACGTTTGATTTGTTCTTCCTCCCAGGGTGGTCACATTGAATCAATCTCTGTTTTCCACCATCACTCATCACTTTCATTGGAGTAGCTCAGGCTTTTTACCCTAAAAACTGCTTACATCTTTGGTGAGTCAACCCAGGAGAAGAGATATGTTTCTAGTGTCAGGCATTTGCAACAAGTTGTCCCCAGATGGAGAAGAAAGAGCGAATGGTCCCACCCAGCTGCTGGAGTCTTTTTTATTCCAGAGACTTCCTTATCTTTCTTTTTCTACTTTGGTCAGAAACAGCTGTTTTCTGCGTGTTTTGGTGGAGCAGAGAAATGAGTGGATGCCTTTATCACCCAGTCTGATCCTTGGTAGGTTCTTCCTGGTTGGTGCAGCTTGGAGGCTCTTCTGGGGTTTGAACTCTTCTTGAATGAATTTTAATTTCTTCCATTTGTCTGACAGGAAATTGGGTTCCTTATCTTTAGGGTTCTTTTGAACCATCAGGGTTCTTTTGAACTATTTGGGTGTTGGCTTGAATTCTGTAATTTTGTGTTTGTAATTAGGAGAGAAGGGACTTAAAGTACACAGAGAAAGAGCAGTGTTCAGGGAAACCATGGAAATTGTTGTGGTGCTGGGGATTGGACCCAGCACCTTGCACCTACTAGGAAGTGCTCTGACATTGACCACAGCCCAGCCCTATCCTGTCTGGGAAGAATTAGAGCGGACTTGCCTTTTGTAAAGTGGTGACGATTTCTCTCAGAGAACACTCTGGACTCATGTAATTGCTTTTGTGTGTGATTTTGTGAATCCCCGTATGAGTCTGTGTCTATGCTGGCTGGCCTGAAAGATCTGATGGCCATAGCAACAGTCCCATTAGAGGATTGTCTACATGAGGGTCCCCTGCACTTCAAACAGAAGAGACAGATGCTCCCTGCAGCCCACAGTCCTCATCAGGCAGTGTTCCCACAGGAACCCACAGAAGAAGAACAGATTCCTGGGTTGGACAGCAGCACTTGAGTAGCTCATCTGTTAGGTGCCCATAAAAGCTAGTTACCCTACGCCTTGAGATACCCAAGAGCCCTGAACTGGAGGCTTTCAGAGACAGACACTCGAGAGAGGACATGTGGCCCATTGTTGACACCCTTTTTTAAAGCAAGGTTTCCCTCTAGCCTAGGCTGACCTGGGCTCACTCTGTAGCCCAGAGTGGTCTTGGACTCATGATCCTCCCACCTCAGCCTGTGCAGGGCTGGGATTAAAGATGTGTAGCACCATGCCTGACAGGAATTCTTCCTGTTATATCTTATTGACTCAAAACTCTTGTCTAGCATTGACTTTAGCTTCAGCCACCAACGGGACTCTCTAAACAAGTCTAAGACAGCAGGAACCAAACAGGCTGGCTCTAGAATTCCTGAAAATGTCATTGTTGCACACCTGTGGCTACTTCTCCTTTCATTCTTTGAGCATATTGCTACAATTATGGTTCTTGACATGCCTACTTGGAAATGTGTACATGAGTGTGAGGGTATTTTGGGGACAACTTTTGGTCTACATTATCGTATTGGAGTGCTGCTTCTGCCTGTCCCCACCCCCACCCCACCTGATTCCTCCTTTGCTTCTGCCTCTTTGGAAACCTTGGTTATTCTAGGTCCTCACCTTAACCAGGCATTTAAGAGTTAACTGTAGAATGAATCAAAACTGCTCCTTTTAAAACCAAGCTGCTGTTGCCTGCTTAGATGTTTGCAAAAGGCACCATGTGGACACGAGATCTTGATCTCTTCCTCCTGATCAGAACATAATTTGACTCCACTCTCTTCTGCAGTATATTTGGCCCGGCACTGCTTACATTGCCAGCGTTTTTAGAAACACCTTAAAACTGCTTTCTTCCTGGTTCTTTGCTAGGAATAAGATTAAAGTTACAGTTCTAATTAATACGTGCAATTTTACATAGAGAAAATACAAAAGTTTTTAAGCTATTTTGCTAGGAAAAAGTACAAAAAGCTATAAGCTATTTCATTTTAGCTTATTATTTTGTGCTTATGTGTGTGCATGTTCATGTGTTTATGTGCTTGTGTGTATGTGCTTGTGTGTGTGCTCTTGTGTGTGCTCATGTGTGTGTGTGTGCTTATGTGTGTGTGTTCGTGAGTGTGCTCATGTGTGCATGCACTCATGGGTGCATGTTCCTCTGTGTGTGCTTGTGGGTGTGCACGTGCGTGTGCAGGAACGTGTGTGGTATGCGTGCATGTGCCATGGTGAATATGTAGAGGTCAGAGAACAAACTTGAAGCCAGTGCTCCTCTTCCCACCTCATTTCCTCCTCATTTTGAGGTGGGTTTTTCTCTCTGGATCTCACTCTGCTGTTGACATTTCGCTGTCCTGTAGTTCACTGCTGGGCTCAGTGCCTTGAGCTTCCAAGAAGTTCTCCTGTCTTCCACCTCCTATCTTACATAGGCCTGCTTCTATGTGGGGCCTGGGGAGGGAGGAACTTCAGTGCTCGGGTTTGAGCATGAGTACTTTATCCACTGAGCCATCGTCCCAGCCTATTTTATTTTATTAAGAAATGACTCTAGGGCTAATGCATCTGGAATTCTTTTCCAGTGGCTGGAGGCCCTGGCATGTCCATTCTCTCTTTCTCTCTCTCCCTCTGCTTGCAAGTAAATAAATAAAATTTAAAAATAAAATAAATATCTTTATATCTATATAAACAATAGCTATATGCTATGGCAGGTTTGGAGAGCTAAAAGAACAAGAGCAGAGAGAGATCCAGAGAAACCCACCCCACATGGGTGGAACAGTGAGGATAGACTAGAACATTATCCTCTGACCTCCACATATGCCATGGCAATGCATGCCTGCACTCATACACACACAAAGAAAGAAAATCTTTAAAAAGAATTGTTCTGGCCTGGAGTGGTGGCACATGCCTCTAGTCCCAGCACTCGGGAGGCTGGGGCCGGAGGATTGCGGTGAGTTCAAGGATGGCCTGGAGCGACAGAGCTAGAATGAGACACTGCCTCAAAAAAAAAAAAAAAAAAGTTCCACTCTTAGTAACCTTTGCCAAAAAGTTGGTTTATAAGAGAGGATTTTATGATTTATCAAGATAATTGCTTGTGTTTCTGTTGAATTTGTCAGGCTTTGGGCTATTTGGGAAACTGAATCTAACAAAGTTGAGGTATTTATGTTAAAGTATTTTAAAAATTTTATTTATATGTGTGTGTGTGTGTGTGTGTGTGTGTGAGCACAAATGCATGGGTGTGCCCGGGGTCTCTTGAGCTTCAAACTGCTCACCTAGCTTTACATGGTGCTGGGTATTTGATCCCAGGCCAGCAGGCTTTGCAAGCAAGCACTGTTAACACTAAGTCACCTCCTAGAGCCCCTGTGGGTTTTTTGTTTGTTTGTTTGTTTTTGTTTTTGTTTTTCTGGGTAGGGTCTCACTCTAGCCTAGGCTGACCTGGAATTCACTGTGTAATCTCATGCTGGCCTCGAACTCATGGTGATACTCCTACCTCTGCCTTCAGTGTGCTTGGATTAAAGGCATGCACTACCATGCCTGGCCCTTTTTTTGTTTTTTAAGGCAGGGTTTCACTCTAGCCCAGGTTGACCTGGAATTTACTCTTGAACTCAACATGATCCTCCTACCTCAGCCTCCTGAGTGCTGGGATTAAAGGTATGCACCACCATGTCCAGCCTGTTAAATTATTATTATTATTGTTGTTGTTGTTATTATTGTTGTTTTTGGTGGGGTCTCGCTCTAGCCCAGGCTGACCTGGAATTCACTATGTAGTCTCAGGGTGGCCTCAAACTCATGGTGATCCTCCTACCTCTGCCTCCTGAGTGCTGGGACTAAAGGCATGTACACCCAGCTTAAAATTTTTTTTTCAATTTTTCATAATGAATTACATTATTTAATGGGCAATCAATGAGTTGTTATCCCCAGTTCCCCAATGCCCCTCTTCCCCATCCCCAATCAGCTGAATATCCTCCTCCGTGGGCAGTCTGGATCAGTCCTTGGGGCTGGGTGCCATGGATAGGCTAGGAGTCAGCCCGGTTCCGTTGGCCCTAGTGTGTTGTTATTGAGGGGGGCTGTGACTCTGGGCATTCTCCCCCACCAAGGCTCTCACAATCTTTCCGCCCCCACCTTCTGCTCAGTTCCCTGAGTTGTGGTGGGTTAAACTATTTTTAATGATCACTTTTATAAACTCCTACTTTAAGGTGATTCTAGTATATTTAATATCATATGTACCTATGACTGGAAATGTATTTGAACTGTTTGAACTTCATCTAAATATTATGTAAAACTTTACAGAATGAAAGCATGTAAGTTTAATGCATGCAAAGTGACAAAGAAGTTTGTTTTTTTAAAACAATATGCATTGCATCTAGATTTTCTTTTCTTTCTTTTTTCTTTTTCTTTCTTTTTCTTTTTTTTTTTTTTTCAATGTAAGGTCTCACTCTAGCTGGAGCTGATCTAGAACTCACTCTGTAGTCTCAGGCTGGCTTCAAACTCACAGTGATCCTCCTACTTCTGCCTCCTGACAGGGTACATTTAAATTTTAAACATATATAACAGCCAATAAAAATGTTCATGTTTCAGGGCTAGGGAGATGGCCCAGTGGTTAAGAGAGCTCGTTGTGCAAGCATGAGGGCCCAGGAGGGACTGAGAGCACATGAGTTTGAATCCCCAGCACCCACCAAAACAGCTAAAGGTGAGGACACACATGTTTGAAACCTCAGCCCTGCAGGGGGAATGGCTCACTGACTGAAAAAAAAAAAGGCAATTCTGGGTTGAATGAGAGACTTCATCTCAAGGAAACAGGCAGATGAGTGAAAAGAGGACCTGATGTGCCCTCTGGCTTCTGCACATGGGCACAGAGGGCACTCATGTGTGCACACACGTCATACAGCACACCACACATATTCTACGTAAACACACACATTTTTTCAGCTTTCTGCTATTTATAATCAGTACCATTTAGATAAAAAATTTAACACTTGTCATTTGGGCAGTCCTACTTAAAACCTAATCTATATCTACTTACCTAACTAAATAAGCATTTCTTCATTTTATATATGAGACACACTCATACATCAGGAAATAAATCTAATTGTGGTACATGGGTTAAGTAACAAAGATTCTTTCCAAGTTTGATAGAGAGATGGATTTTGTGTCAATTATCCATGCTGGCCACCACAGCATGGAAGCTGGGATGGATGATCCAACCGCAACCTGGAGAATAAGGGAAATGTCTTAGTTTTCCATACTTTTGAAGGAGAGGGACCTTTGACTAGAGATAAGAACTTGCTACAAGGTGAATGTGCCTTGGGTTGTATATTCTAGGTAGAGAAAGTGCTGGAAGAACATAAATGAGACAGACCCAGGGCTTCTGGCAACCCCAGCCCATCAGTCACTGGGCATTGGCAGGTGGCAGTCTGCTGGGAGGAGCTATACACACCAGCCTTGCAAAACAAACCTGAAGAAGGAGACAGCTTGGACTTGCTGGTCAGTCCTAGAAGACAAAGATACCAGGCAGTAGCTTTGCAGAGCTTCAGGCTCCTGGAGACCTGGGGAATCCAAGGGAGCAGAGCACCCAGAGCCACCAGCATCCAGCACAGCTGATCTAAACAGCAGGTTCCAGAACCCAGCCAGCCCACAGCTGACTGGGAGGGAGCCAGCCTCATACTCAGCTTGGGGAGACCAGAGGTCACACCTAGAGGTAACAGGCTAGAGTTGTACTTTTGGCCAGCTTTGCTGGGTCTTGAAAGGAAATTTGTCACATGTGATATCTCTTGATTTATAGTGTCTTCCTCTTCTGTCTTTCTTGGGGGCAGGGTCTGGCTCACCTGGAACCCAGCAAAAACCAGGTATCTCAGCCTTCCAGGCAACAGGATTAAGAGTGTGAGTTTACACACACCCTTAGGAGCTTTGGCTTTGTTAAGATTACCTGTTTAATCCCTACCCTGTGCTGGTTTTGTTTATGTGTGTTTATCGCCCATCAGCATATTAGAACTGTATTTTGCTCCAACTAACCTACTAGAATATTTACATAGCAGGTAACTACAATTTATTGGGTCACCTCTGTGGTCACTTTGGGAGTAATATAAGAGCAACACCTGTCATATTAGGCCCTCACCTTGAAGATATATAACTTCTGATCCACATATCAAAGAATATAGCAGATAATTAGGAAACTCAAGCATTAAATTAACTCAAGATGCAAAAAATCTCTACATTATAATACAAAACACAAAAAATCAAGATAATATAATTCCACCTAAAACTATAAATCCATCAAAAATGACCTTTAGTGGGACTGACTTAGATGAAACACCTAACAATTCAAAAGAATGATTTTAACTATGCTCAAAGAAATCAAAGGAATCAAAGAAGAAAACAAACTCCAGAAGGAGAACACAGGAAACCAACTTAAGGCAATAAGGTTGATACAAAATGAGAAAGGAAATAGAAATAACAAAGAAATACCAATTAGAAATGTTAACACAGGAAGTCAAATACAGAACTCTATAGAAAGCTTCACCAATAGAATGGATCAAGGAGAGCACAGAATATCTAACCTGGAAGGCAAGGTGGCAAATCTAGAACAGTCCAACAAAGAGAAAGACAAACTAATAAGAAGGTGTGAATGGGAATTTAAGACATTCCGGACACTATGAAGAGAGCAAGCCTAAGAATTCAGGGTATAGTGGAAGGAGAAGAATTTCACTCTAAGGGCATAGTAGGTATTTTCAACAAAATCATAGGAGAGCATTTCCCCCAAATAAGGAAAGTGGTGCCAATGCAGATACAGGAAGCATTTAGTACACCAAGCAGACAAAACCAGGAAAGAACCTCTCCAGAACAATATTATAATTAAACTACTGAACACACAGACCAAAGAAAATATATTGAAAGCAGTAAGAGAGAAGCATCAAGTAACTTACAAAGACAAGCCCAGCCAATCAGGATAACAGCACATGACTCGATACAAACCTTAAAAGCCAGAAGAGCTTGGCGTGATATATTCCAAGTCCTGAAAGATAATAACTGTCAGCCAAGATTACTATATCTGGCAATGCTATCAATTACAATGGAAAGAGAAATAAGGACTTTCCACAACAAAGACAGGCTAAAGGCATTTATGTCTACAAAGCCAGCTCTACAGAAAATACTTGGATGTATTCTTCAGATTGAGAAAAAATAAAAATATGTACATGAGAAAACAGGAAAAAATAAACCATATTCAATGATAGGTAATACAAGAGAGTAAAGGAAAACAGGAAAAACTACAAGAGATGGAAAGAATAAATACACACCTTTCAATAAAAACTCTTAATATCCATGGCCTCAATGCTCCAACCAAAAGACATGGATTTGCAGACTGGATTAAAAGGCAGGATCCTCTTCTTAGTTGCCTCCAAGGAATGCACCTCTCCATAAAAGATAGAAACTTCCTTAGGGTGAAAGGATGGAAAATGGTATTCAAGCAAATGAGCCTAAGAAACAAGGATTGTTGCTATCCTAATATCAGACAGGATAGACTTCAAGCCAACAATAGTTAAGAAAGACAAGGAAGGTCATTACATATTGACTAAAGGAACTATTCAACAGGAGGACATTACTATTTAAATATATATGCATCAAACACAAGTGCTCCCGATTTCATTAAACAGACACAACTAGAATTGAGGTCACAGATAAACAGCAAGCACAATTGCAGTGGGAGACTTTGGCACTCCACTCTCAACAATTGACAGGTTATACAGGCAAAAAATAACAGAGAAGCATCTGGACTAAATGGCACTATAGAACAAATGGACCTAACAGACATCTACAGAACATTTCATCCAAATACCACAGAATGCACATTCTTTTCAGCAGCACATGGAACATTCTCTAAAATAGGCCATAAAGCAAATCTTAACAGATTCAGGAAAATTGAAGTAATTCCCTGTACTCTTGTTGTAGTCAGCATTCTAGTTGCTGCACCGAAAGAACCCAAGCAAAAGCAGCTTGTAGAGGAATGGGTTTATTTGGCTTACGGACTTGAGGGGAGACTCCATCCTGGCAGGGAAGATGATGGCATGAGCAGTGGGGTGGACATCACCTCCGCCATAGCACTGGAAACAGTGGCAGGAAGGTGTGCAAGGGGAAGCTGGCTTATAACCCCCATAAACCCATCTCAACAACACAGATCCAGCGAGGTTGTAAAACCCAAACTGCCATCAGCTGAGAATCAATCAATCTGAACACATTCATTTGTTTGTGGGGGACACCTGGATCAAACCATGACAGCTCTATCTGATCACAATGGGATTAAACTATAAATAAATGGCAAGAAAAACTACAGGGCATACACAAACTCATGGAAATTAAACAGAGCACTACTGAATGATGAATGGGCCATTGATTAAATCAAGAAAGAAATAAAAAATTCATAGACTCATGAAACTAAAACATAACATATCAAAATCTTTGGGACATAATGAAGGCAGTCCTTAGAGGTAAATTTATAGCTTTAAGTGCCTATATTAAGAATATAGAAAGGGGGGCTAGAGAGATGGCTCAGCGGGTAAGGCACTTGCCTCCAGTGCCTAAGGCCCGGGGTTCAATTCCCCAGGATCCACATAAGCCAGACCCACAAGGTGGTGGCCCTGGTGTGCTCTCTCTCTCTCTCTCTCTCTCTCTCTCTCTCTCTCTCTCTCCCTGAAAATGAATAAATAAAATATTTTGAAAAAATAATATGGAAAGGTCACAAATTAAAAACTTAATTCTTCACCTTAAGGCCTTGGAAAAAAGAAGAACAAGGCAAACCAAAAATCAGTAAATGAGAAGACATAATAAAGATTAGGGCAAAAATTAATGAAATATAAACAACAAAAATACCCAAAAAACAATACAAAGAATCAATGAAACAAAGAGTTGGTTCTTTGAAAGGATAAACAAGATTGATAAACCCTTACAAAATCTGACCAAAAGAAAGAGAGAAGGGACACAAATAAATAGAATTAGACAGGACAATGTCACCGTTACAACAGATACCAATGAAATCCAGAGAATCATAACTACATACTTTAAGAATATATACTCTACCATGTTTGAAAATCTGAAATAATTGGATGATTTCCTTGATGTATATGACCTATCAAAATTAAATCAAGATGAGATAAACCATTCAAACAGACAAGCACAAAGATCCAAGCAGTTATTTTTAAAAATCCCAACTAAAAAAAGTTGAGACCCAGATGGAATTCTATCAGATATTCACTGAAGATCTAACACCAATAATTCTTTTTTTATTGTCCATAATGAGTTACATTTAATGGGCAAACAATGAGTTGTTATCCCCAGTTCCCCAATGCCCCTCTTCCCCATCCCCAATCAGCTGGGTATCCTCCTCTGTGGGCAGTCTGGATCAGCCCTTGGGGCTGGGGACCATGGATAGCCTAGGAGTCAACCTGGTTCTGCCGGCCCTAGTATGTTGTTACTGAGGGGGGCAGTGACTTTGGGTATTCTCCCCCACCAAGGCTCTCACAATCTTTCCACCCCCTCTTCCACTCAGTTCCTTGAGTCGTGGTGGGTGAGTATTAAGGCTGTTTTATTGTTGAGAACTTAGGGATCTCTGTACTTCTGCTTTAGGTTGTGTCAAAAATCATTGGTGTCTGTCTCACTGGCTTATCCTGTGTTGACTGATTGGCTGTCATTATGGGTCACTTGTTCATCCCATCATTCTCTGCGGGGTTCCATACGGATCCTCCACGGTATGTCTGGGGTGGCTCATCATCAGCCATCGGCCTGCAGTTCATTGGTAGGGTTGGATGAGCCACAGCTCTCTCACTGCATTCTGAAAGATACAAACAGAATCTCCATCAGAGAGTGAGATCTGTATAGGTCAACTGAGATACACATTAATGAATTAGCTAGATTCTATTTTTTTCTTTTTGTCACTTTTCTTTTTATTTCTTTTTATTTTTTTATTGTTCATAATGAGTTTCATTATTTAGCCTAGTATTTAGCCCCGTTCTCCTGGCCCAAGTATGTTGTTACTGAGGAGTGCCATGCCTCTAGATAGTCTCCCCCACCACAGCTCTCACAATCTTTCCGCCTTTTCTCTAGATTCTATTTTTAGTAGCCTCTCCTTCAATTGCTCGAATAGTGCATCTCTCATTGGGGGCCCAAGAGTCCAACTCCCAGTGCATATTGCCCTAAGTCCCCAGTTCCAGTTAAGGGCTCCCCCTCACTAAGTGGAATATTTGGCCAAATTTAAAAGCTGTTGATTGCTTCCCCCGGGCTTTGGCTCCTCCATTGCACAAGTGCTCCTTTCTTGGTTTGCTGTTCTCTCCCAGTGGGAAGTGTGTTCAGCTTACTGTTTCATGCCAGTGGTCTCTGTTTGCTCCAGCTGACATTGACCAGCTTCCCCTGGCAGCTTATGCAGTGCCTTCCAGCTAACTACCATCTAACTAACTACCATCTAACTAACACTAACTACCATCTGGGGGTGTGCTTTCTATGAAGATGTGATGCTGGCTGTGTGCTCCAGCCATGATTTTCCTGCCATAAACTTTAAACTGAAATCAACCCCTTTTCCTCAAAAATGAAAGCTGAAGGAAAAAAGAAGAAAGAAAACAAAACTCTCCTTCCATAAGCTGCTTCTGGTCAGGTATTTTGCCCCTAGAAATGAAAAAGTAACTGACATACAAGGTTTCTAATATTTGCTTAGCAATATCACATGTCACAAACCAGAGTTAAATGATAGTCTGCAATGCCAGGCTGAAGTTGGGACTTGGAGCAATATGTCACTTAGTAAGTCTTCAAGCATGGCAAAAACAGTGAAAGGAATTTTAGGGAAACTATTCATATGGTTGCATAATGGAGAGAAGTTCATTGTTCCCAGAACAATCTATTCATAGCGGCATTATAAATTGAGAGGTGAAAAGGAAATATTTTGAAGAAAATGCCTCATTCCAGTGATAATTTTGTGTGACAAACAAAACATGGAGAGTTAAAAATAAACATATTTGGGGGAATGATTGACCACCATGAAAACCACAGGAGGCCAGAGCTGTTTAGAGGGAAGTTATAGATTTAATATTGGTCAAGTTGAGGCTATGCACAACCCTATGTGGGTGTTCTAAATGCAGCTGGATTTGATCAGGACTAGAGTTCTAAGGGCAAGTCACAGCTATGATGGTGAAAAGTAGTGACTGCCTGTAGTTACAGAAGGAAGAGCAATCAAGCAAGGAATGAAGACTGATCGCAGAGGCAAGCAGATAGCCAAGCTGTGTAACAGCGTCTAGAAGAGAAAACTATTCAAGCAAGAGTCCAAGAAGAAAGAGGTCACTGACAACTCCCACCACACCCCCAAACAGTTTAAAATGAGTGCTCAGAGAAAGTTATATTTTGTAGAGTATAAGCAGAGTATAGCCCTGAGATTTTGAATAAGGTAGTATGAACCATTTGGTTTTTAAAATATTTATTTGCAAGGAGAGAGAGAGAGAGAGAGAGAGAGAGAGAGAGAGAGAGAGAGAGAGAGAGAGAGAGAGAGAGAGAGAGTCAGAATGGGTGTGCCAGGGTCCCCAGCCTCTGCAAATGAACTCCAGATGCGTGGGCCCCTTTTGTGCATCTGGATTTATGTGGGTACTGGGGAATCGAACTTGAGTTGTTAGGTTTTTCAGCAAGTGTCATAACCTCTGAGCCATTCGGTTTTCTAACAGCTTGAATAGTTATATTTTAGCGGGGGTGGAGGGCTGGCCAGCCTGAGAAGACTAGAATCAGGTTTGCCGATGATAGGTTGGAGGTTTTAACACTCTGACAATAATAAAGATATTTATTTAAAAAAAAAAAAAGAAGTGGAGCTGGGCGGGAGAGGATAACCAAGAAGGAGGAAGTCAAGGCTAAAGCCTCTAAAACAGCAGAGTGGCGTCTCCGAGGTTTGGAGACAATACTGCCAACCCCATCATCGAGATGGAAGGCGGGATCAGTGTTCATGTGGGCAGCCCCCTCCCCCACATCCCGCCAAGTCCGAAAGGAATGGTATTGGCCTCTCTGCAGTGTGATCTTTACCCTGAGTTCATCCTTGCTGGTGATGGCAATGGGCCCTTCGGAAACAGGGCTGTGGGTCCTCCGTGGCCAGACCAAGAGACCAGGGACCGAGATTTCCAAGCTTCGCACTGGGGCTTGGAGCGACTGGCCTTTGCCCAGGGGCTTTGTGACAGCTTGATCTCCAGCATCCCTAAGCATCACACACAGGACGGGGTGTCTGCAGAGCGTGCATATCGGGGCGTGTTCCACACTCGAAGCAGGGTCTTGGTCTTGGCAGTGGTTTTCTAGAAGGAGGAGATCTCTGGCTGTGCTGAGTGGCAGTTGCTATTAACTGGTATTTAGCCTGAGCGCTTTTCTTTCCATTTTTATTGTTTAGTTTCTTCATCTCTCTTATTAGAGACCTTAAAGGCTACTTTAATGAGGTCTTTTTGAGGGACTTGAGGGCTATCCTTTAGTTTTTGGATTTTTTTTTTAATATCTGAGCAGGATTGGGAAGTAAAGTGAGTATGTCAACATAATTTCCTCTTTCAGAGCTAGGATCTAAGTTGGTATATTTGAGCAGTGCCTCTTTAAGGTGGCTCATAAAGGCTGTTGGGTTATTGTCGGCTCCCTGGGTAATTTCTTGAGTCTGATCATAATTAACTTCCTTAAGAGCAGCTTTCTTTACATCTTCTTTTGAGCAGGTTATGATGAGATGTGGTGACATGACAAGAACCAGGCTGATGGCCTTACTTAGGGTCAGTAGAGGGCACTGTCTCACCCCTATAGGATGATGGTGGGGATCCCAACTATAGAGTCCAGGCTGCAAAAGCTGCAGCTGAGGCCCAAATATGGAGCAGAGAAGGAAATAATTACACAGAAGTCTTGATAGGTTTACGGTATGAACGTGAGAAGTGTTTAAATTCCAGAACCCTGGAGTAGGGAAAGAGCCAGGAGAGAGGGAGGGGCCACTGGAACCCAGACAATGAGTGACCAGCACAATGCTGGGGGGGGGGAGCACTGCCCGCCCACACACGAGAAATCCATGTCAGCTTGCTTCTCAGGTGCTGAGGTCTGACACCATGTGTTTTAAATAATGATGAATTTTAGGTGAAATATCCTGTAGTAACTTCAGCCACCTGCAACAGGAGAAGTTGGGTGAAAAGAGGCAATGACGACCTGCAGAACAAAAGAAAGGCCTTGTATGTACTTTTAAGAAAAACTAAATATTTATCTATTTACTTGAGAGAGTGGGTGGGTTGGAGAGAAAGAGAGAGAACAAATAGATGCGTCAGGGCCACTTGGCACTGTAAACAAAATCCAGATGCATGCATTTGGCTTTACATGAGTGCCGGGGAATCAAACCTAGGTCTTCAGGCTTTGCAAGCAAGCACCTTTAACCATGGAGTCATCTCTCCAGCCTGCTTCTATATACTTTTAAAGGGTGGGATCTCTGACTAGAGACAAGAGCTTATTACAAGGTAAACATGTCTCAGAGCTGTTACATTCCAAGAGCTAGTGGAGGTGCTGGATAGGATATAAAGCCATAAATCTTGGTGCCTTGGTGTGGGTGGCAGGAAGAGCTGATCCTGTTGACCCATCATACTTGGAGGCATCTGTGTTTTTGTAGTCACAGTGGGGAGCAGGTAAGCTCTCCCCTGTGCCTGGGATGGGAGAGAAGCTGAGAAGGTGTGGGTAAGACACCTGTTCTCTTAAAGTGATAGCATCTGTGATCTAACATTCAGCAGCTGTTCCAGAAACCTGTAAAAGGTCTCAAGTTTTGATTTTTGACAGTTGAATAGACCTATTAGCCTATTTAACCAAATATTTTAAACTTTGCTTCTACAATAAAAGTCAAATGTATATATGTATCTATTAAACATAGATATAATCAGATTATATGTATTATACATATATATGTATAAATATATTTTAATATATACATATATTAAATATAACATACATAAAAATAATATATATAAATAATATAATATACTAATATATAAGTATATAAATATAAATATAGCATATATATATCTGGGTTTTTTTGAGGAAGGGTCTCACTCCAGGCCAGGCTGACCTGGAACTGTAGTCCCAGGCTGGCCTCAAGCTCACAGTGATCCTTCCACCTCTGCCTTCCGAGTGCTGGAGTAAAAGTGTACACCACCACATTTGGCTACAAACATAATCATATAATTATGTATATATGTATGTATTTAATTTTTTAAAGATATTTTATTTATTTATTTGAGAGAGACTGAGAGAAAGAGGCAGATAGAGAGAATGGGCGTGCCAGGGCCTCCAGCCACTGCAAACAAACTCCAGACACATGCATTACCTTGTTCATCGGGGTTTACGTGGGTACTGGGGAATTAAACTAGGGTCCTTCTGCTTTGCAGGCAAACACCTTAATTGCTAAGCCATCTCTCCAGCCCTACTTACATATTTTTGAGGTGGGTCTCATCTTAGCCCGGGGTTAACCTGGAACTCACCCTGTAGCCCAGGCTGGCTTGAACTCACAGTGATCCTACTTACCTCAGCCCCCTGAGTGCTGGGATTATAGACATGAGCCACGATGCCAGGCTTTTTATTTTAATATAAATTATATTCAATATTATTATATTATAGTATCCTATGATTAATGAATAATTATCAATTAGTATATTAATATGATCAACAGATTGTGCTTATGATTAAGATATTAATATAGACATATAATCATGTGTGCTAATATATTTAATTAATGTTATATATAATGTTATATGTTGACTAAGCTCAAGTTGTTCCTTTTTTTTTTCATTTTTTTGAGACAGGATCTCATGTATCCTAATCTGGCCTCAAACTTGTGTTCCTGAAGATGACCTTGAACTTGACTTTTTGCTTCCATCTTCTAAGTGCTAGAAATTAGTCATGTGCCCCGAAGCCCAGTCAAGCCAGAATTTTCCGTGGTGTCACCTTTTCCAGATTCGTGCTCATGTGCTCCTGACCGGATCATGACTGCCATCTTTCAGTAAAGATGACGAGGTGTAAAGATGACCTAAGTGTTTACACTCCATGCAGTGCTGATCAAGTAATGTAAAGTCACTTGACATTGGTCATCTAGGAAGACATCAGTAAAGAAGTACATTTCTACTGTATTTAGAAAACTTTTTCTTGGTTTGTTCTTCGAGGTAGGGTCTCGCTACCCAGGTCTAGCCCAGGCTGACCTGGAATTCACTATGTAGCCTCGAGCTGGCTTCAAACTCACAGCGATCCTCCTACCTCGGCCTCCCAGGTGCTGGGGATTCAAGGCGTGCACCATCATGCCTGGTTTAGAAAACTTTTAATTCATTTTTAAAAATCGAAGTTTTGAGAAGAAAGTTAGGCTAGCTTGATGATTCTGACATGATGCTGGCAATCACAATTATTATCCTGAATTAACTCGACTGTTTTGTCCATTATTTCAAATCTTTTGCTCTGATACACCTCTAAAGAACTTACCATCAAATTCATGGAAAATAACTCAAACAAGTACTTATTTTTTCAAAGTAGTTTTCTTTAAATATTTGTTTTTGTTGGTGCATTTTGCATTCCTGGTAAAGCTTTGTACAAGCTTTCTGTAGAAGTAGAACTTCTAACAAAAGAACTTGAGATGCTAGACAGACAGAGTTAAACCCGAGAATGGATTCAAGGAAGCCCAGCCCAGGAGCCCCTTCCACTCCTTAGTTGCTTGAATTCAACAAAAGGGTTTTTAAAATGCATTTTTGTTCATTATTTATTTGCAAGGGGAGAGAGATAGAGATATATAAAGAGAGATAGAGATGGAGAGGGAGACAGAGAGAGAGAGAGAGAGAGAGAGAGAGAGAGAGAGAGAGAGAGAATATGGGTATACCAGGGCCTCTAAACACTGCAAATGAACTCCAAATGCACACACCCCTTTGTACATCAGGCTTTATGTGGATTCTGGGGAATTGAAACTGGGTTCTTAGGCTTTGCAAGCAAGTACCTTAACCACTGAGCCATCTCTCCAGCTCCACATTATTTTTTCTTATTTGAATTTTATTATTTGTCTGTGTTGTTTGTTTATGTGTGTATTGGTACATGTGCCATGTAGAGGTCAGAGGACAACTTAGAGGGCTGACAGCTTAGAGCTCCACCATCTTTGAGAGAGTCTCTTGCCACTGCAAACTGCCAGACTGAAAAAACAAAAGTTAGTCCAGCTGGACTGCTAGCTTTGGATTGTCCTGGCTTTCCCTGCCATTGTCAGAGAGGCGTTGGGATCCAGAGAAATGTGCCACCTTGCACCTCTTATACTGTGGTTCTCGCCTCCACAGGCGCCTTGGGCCTTGGTGGAGGGAAAACTCAGAGAGAGGAGTGGGAACTGGGAGCAGGGAGCCGGGCGAGCTGTCCGCTATCTCAGGGCTGGGGCCCACAGAGCCAGGGGAAAAGCGTAGGGGGATCCTGCGGGGAGACAGAGGCAAGCAGATGCGTGTTGTTAATCCATGTCGTTCTTTATTACATTCTGGGGGATCTACTCTAACTAGGGAAAAAGGGGGTCTGGGGCAAGGGAAAAAATGGGGAAGGGGCAAGGTGATTGGTTGATGGGGGTGGGGAGTTGGCAGCCTGTACAGGGATAGTTGGGTGGGACAGGTGGGTGGGGACAACCTGAGAACACCTCATTGGGGGTCCTGAGTGGCGGGAAATACGTGATGCTAGCCACGCCGGGGATGGATACAAGGAAGTTTTGCTCAATGCCAGTCCTGCTGAGATGGGGGATGCCAGCCCAGGGGGGTGGGAGCTAGGGTGGGTGGAGCTGGGAAACACCTACCGAGTTACAGGGGTTTCACCTCCTCATACACCATTAACCCTTCGCTCTCCGTGCCCTTAGTAGCAGAGCCAATAATTAATGTCCAACATTATACTTACTCTTGTGCTGCTGGGACAAAACACCCAACCAAAAGCAGCTGATGGGAGGTGTGGTAGTTTGAATGTATGTCTCCCAATAGACTCAGGTGATTTATTAAAGTTTGTAACTTGGATTTCCAGCTGCATGGCTGGAAGAGACATCACTGTGGGTAGATCCTGGGGTCCAGCCTGAAGGTGTGTTTGGGGGTAGATTCCATCCTAAAGGTATACAGAACAATTTGATCTCTGCTAGGTTCCTGGCTGTTTGCTGTCTGGTGATGGTTTCTCTCTTCTTGGATTTATGGAAGCAATTTCTTCCACCCTTTGATGGATCTGTAAGCTTGAAATAAATCACTTCCTCCCCTAAAGTGTGCCTGGTTTGGATGTTCATCCCAGCAACATGGAGCTGACTGCAGCAGGAGGGAAGGGCTTGTTTTGGCTTCAGATGACAGGAAAGTCTGGCATGAGCAGAGGCAGGACAGAGCCTCCTTGGCACAGCAGGTGGAAAGGGCATCAGGAGAATGGGCCAAACTCTGGCAAGGGGGAGTGGGCTGTAATGCCCCAAAGCCCAGCCTCAGTAACACACCTTCTCCAGCAAGGCCCAACCCCCAAAATTGCCACCAGCTAAGGACCAAGTATTTAAAACACATGGTTTTATGTGGGATGTCTGATGCAAACCACCAAGGTACCTAAGTTTGCTGGGAAATTGAACCCATTAGTAGTATTTGAAAGCAGCCACCTCTAGCCCAGCGCCCCCTTTAAGCTTTTTATTGACAATTCTCGTACATGTACATGCTGCATGTTGGTCATAATCCTCTCCCATTCCCTTCTTTTGTTCCACTTCCCTTGTTTCCTTTCTCCACTGAATCCCTTCTTTCCAACTGGTCTGTGACAAAATGTTGATGGGCCCAGTGTTAGCAGGCCTAGTGCAGGTAATGACAGTCACTGGGAGGTCACTTCACATCCAGAAGAAGGTATTTTAAAGCACTCCTCCTGTGGTAGTTTTGAATAAATGTCCCCCAGTAGAATTTATTATAATTGTGTTTATTAAATTATTAATTATCTTCAGCCTTCTGGCTGGAGGAAGTGTCACTTTGGCCTGGCCTCCTGGGGTCTAGCTCTGAGGTGTTTCAAATTGGATGCAAAATACTAGGGATAGATATGCAAAAGAAAAGCCAGAACCCCAGTCTGGCAATTCTGCCATTTTGTGAGTTTCAATGTACTTGCTTGCTTGAGGTGCTGGTGGTGGGTTTCTTTCTCTGCTTGCTTCTGTGAAAGGGAGCCAGCCTTTTTCCTTAACTTCCCCTGGGTCTGTTACTTCAATAAATACTTTCCTCCCCAAAATTGTGCCTGGTTTGGAGAGTCATCCCAGCAACGTGTGGCTGACTACAACACCTCCCATCCAAATTCTTTCTACACACTCTTCTACAATGTTCCCTGAGTGCGGAGGGTGGGATAGAGTTCATTTAGTGCTATACACTCAACAGTCACTTCTCAGCACAGTGATGAGTTTTGAATCTCCTCAGTAGTCACCACCATCTGCGAAAAGAAGCTTTTCTGACTAAAGTGAGGACAGCACTAGTCTATGTGCATAAACATAAATGAAGGGCAAGTGGACGGACCCAGCGGATCCATTCAGCCAGACAACAGAAATAGCTTCTCTTAGGGCCTGTGACCTGCCCAGCTCTAGGCTTTTGCTAGATTTTCAGGCACGAATTTCCTGTCATGAAACAGACCTCAAATCCAGTCAGAGAGAGTTGATTACCTCATAATAGTCATGCCACTGTCGCACAGGGGGCACATCTTGCTCTCGAGGCCCACGGCTGGTGAAGACTGTGGGTGACTTCTCTTCCCCAGCAGGCTGCAGAGCACGTTCAGGCACCATGACAGCTAGCCAGCGCGGAGGAGGCTTCCAGCTCAGCTCGGGCTTGATTTCCCAGTGTCTTGCAACAGAAGCAGATATGCCTTCAATAAGAGGCATTTACCATGTCGTTTTGGTAGGCAACAAAGAACACTGGCAATAGCCTGTATTATTTCGGGGGCCTCGGGGAACTCACTGGGAGGTACCCCACCCCTGAGCCTGATTAATATAGCTAGGATTAGAGAGTTAGGAGTCAGTGAGCCAAAAATTATAACTGGCGTTATCAGGTCCAGTGATAGCAATGGTCAGTTTAGATAGTTTCACAGGCAAAAGAAGTTGTGCTCTGTTTTATAAAAAGTTAGGTTAGGGCTGGTGAGATGGCTCGGTGGTTAAGGCACTTGCCTCCAGTGCCTAAGGCCCGAGGTTCAGTTCCCCAGTACCCACATGTGCCAGGCCCACTAGGTGGTGGCCCTGGTGCTCTCTCTCTCTCTCTCTCTCTCTCTCTCTCTCTCTCTGCTTGAAAATGAATAAATAAAATATTTTTAAAAAAAAGTTAGGTTAGAGAATTATTTCATACTTGAAACTGACTTGTCATGGTCACTCCTTTCCTAAAGAGTGTTGTGACCAGTCTTTTTGGCAGAAACAAAAATTAATTTTCTTACTAAAAGAGACCAAGCAAATACATTTGGAAATGACTATATCTAGTATAGAAATTTATAATTGCAGCTTTCACCAAAATTTAGGAGTAGATCCTTTTTTCCCCCAAGAATGCCAAATGAGTATAACCATTGATAAGTACCTCTAACCATTGAACAGCCTGATCCTTAACAGACTTATGAGTAAAACACTTTCTAGGGGTATTCCCCCCCCTTTTTTTGGTTTTTTGAAGTAGGGTCTTGCTCTAGTCCAGGCTGACCTGGAATTCACTATGTAGTCTCAGGGTGGCCTTGAACTCACGGCGATCCTCCTACCGCTGCCTCCTGAGTGTTGGGATTAAAGGCGTGCACCACCACGCCCAGCCTCCCCCCTCTTTTTTATAAGCAAGCAGAAAACATATAGAATTTATAGTAGTTAATGTCTCTAACCATTGAGAAATAGATGAAAAAACCTTACGTCCTCTTTTTGACTCAGTTTACCCATATGATCATGGACTTTAGTACCATGAAGAAGATATAGATCTCCTTGTGTTATGATTTTTCTTATATTTGTCATTAACCAGAGGGCTAGTCTGGTTTATGAGGAAGCATTGGGAAATATGCCTGTTTCTGGGGTTTGGCTTCAGAAGAGCTCTGTCCTAAATTCAAAACCAGCTGAGCACATTAATATATGTCTTTTCTATTGTTTGGTCCATGATTGAGAGTTAGCACATATAGTTGGCTTTTATAGAGAAAAAACTGGTATCCATAAGTATTCATCTATAGAACTTAGTACTTCATCCTTTATAGAATTAAGAGAAATTGTAACAAATTGACTTAACTTTTACCTAATAATAGAAAACATATACTCTAGTATCAGAAGAATTAGACACTTCTTTGTATGTAACACCTCTATGAATGTAATTTTAAGAAAACTGACAACCCATATTTCTAATAATACTTATTAGCACATATTTATAGATTTTATAATCTATGGATGTAAGATACCTCCTGTTAATAATTTTATTATGTACATTTTAAAAAGAGCATAGGCAAAACATAATAGTCCCTGAGATAAATTATAATCAATACATTTACCATATCTGAAATGATATTTTTGTTACCTTTAAAACCTTTGAATATATCTGACAAATCACTCTTGGTAGGATTTTCAAAACTGTTCCAGGTAGGCTGAAAACACATTAAGTCTGTTGCATAGTTAGTAGAAGTAACAGAAGTTTCACAACCAGAAAAGTGCAGAAGGAGGAGTCTTTTTTATTAATCCAAACATATTTGTCATCCCCTTGCCTCAGCTTTGTAAAATCTGACTAGAAATTATTTTAAGGAATTAATTTGTTAATCAGATGTCTCGTGGTGGCACAATTTTTATTTAAGTCCACGTGTGTGTCACCAGGTTAGATTACCATGGAGATGTCCAAGCACGCTACCCAGTTGTGCCATTTGGTGTCAGCAGCCAAGCCTGCAGCTGTCTGTCCATTTTAGTTCTGTTCGGGTCTCAGCCCAAATCGCCTTCTAGCTATAGTCCCCATAGCCCTAAGTCTTGCCTAGGAGACCATGCTGTCCTCAGTGCCTGCAGCTGTGCAGGAGTGTGTCTCAGAGCCCTCAGCCTGTGACTGTTTTGAAATCTGAGGTCACATGGTGGCCGGTGGCACAGTTTGCCTTGGCTGTGGGGGAGGGTCTCGCTTGGGGGCACTTAGGGTGGATCCCCCATGTTAGAACCCATATCTCTACCCCGCTGGAGTTTCTTAGCAGTCATATGGCCTTGAGTTCAGCTGGGAAGAGCCTGAGTACAAAGCCCAAGGCTCTGGGCGCCATCAGCCTACAGCCTGCGCTAGCTCGGGAAGTTCTGATCCACAGCGCCTGCAGTGGCTTGTGTCCCAGGGCTGCTCAGCCTGCAGCGCCCTGCCTTACTCCTGCCAGTGAATGCAGAGCATAGTGCCAGGATGTCTAAGGTCACTCCACGGGGCTCTCACGGCCCGCAGTGGGACATTTCTGTACTTGGTGTCCCACTCCGGGGGCCACCTGCATTGTCCCATGTTAGCAGTTACCTGCTGAGCCCACCAAAGGGGCAGAGGTCAACAGCAAACATTTTCAGGACTGAGGTTTTGCAGTGGTGGCGTTCCACACCCTTTGCCCCAGGGCCCCTCACTTGGGAGCCCAAGGGCCAAAAGATCAGCCTTGTTTTATCCATCAAACGGATCAGAAAAGAAAGGTTTTCATTCTCTCAAAGTTTAAAAATAGAATAAATGTGGGAATCAAAAATGATTCATATCTCGGTATGGGACCTCCATCAATGTAGCAGGAACCCAAAAACAGCGCTTTCACCAGGGCTTCACCACTGCACTTCCCCAGAGTTGGTGT
Organism: Zapus hudsonius; assembly: GCA_004024765.1. NCBI lineage: Eukaryota > Metazoa > Chordata > Mammalia > Rodentia > Dipodidae > Zapus > Zapus hudsonius. The sequence goes on from PVHP010002087.1 coordinate 28,112, forward strand.
CTCAGAACACCAAAGAATTGCACAACTTCAGTTGAGAGCATTTTCTGATCCCACACGTTTATTCTAGATTGGAGTCAGTTCAGAGGTTTTGGGAAAGAGATAGGGGAAGCAGCCTGTTAGAATGGAAATGACCACCACGAGAGACCACTCTGAAAGGAAAGGTTTTAATAGGAGGAAAAGCGAGCTGCCGGGCTATTTTCACCAAAGGTGGTGAAAAGAGCACGTGGCAGGGTCAGATCAGGGCTTTTATGGGGAAAATGTTCAGGTTGGGTGGGGGCCCAGGTGGTCACATGCTCTCAGGGTCAGGAAGGATCAGGAAGGACAGTCCCTCAGGCCAGACTGAGATACAGCAGGTGGGGCTTTTGTTTAGGATGAAGTCTTTTTCTGTAACTCTTGTTGACACTTCTCTTGAGGCAAGGTTGGCAGAGGGGATTAAGGTGTTGTCTGAATTCCAACCTAACACCGCCCAACCACCATGTCCAGCCCCCAGTGTGGGGAGAACATGTGGGAGAGGTTTTAACAAAATCTATGCTGTTCAGCTAAATAAGAAGGAAAAGGAAAGATCATGAGAAGGAAAGGTTCATGTGGAAGAGAAATCCAGCCCCTCACCACAGCCATTAGACCTTACTGGTCCCTAGAGAGTCAGAGGTCTTTCTTCTAGGATGCCATGTGGAAGAGGAGACAGGGTTTGTTTCAGTGACCTTTTAAATACTTCTACCAGGTAAGTCAGAGATATAGCTAATTGGTCTATACCTGACCAATCAGTTTTAGCATCTAGGTTTGAGCTCTGGCTAGAGTCACCTCCCACTCAAGAGGAGGGGGTCTATGGAGCTTGCCTGAAACTGTCACACAACCCCGCACATACTGGACCTTGTTTTCATTTTCCTCCCAGGTATTTCACACACTGGTGGGTGTGTGGGTCCTCTCACAATCTAAGCCCACTGACAGCCTCATTTTTTTTCTTTGACCTCCTTGTTCTATCCCCTCTTTAGCCCTGGCCCCGCCCCTCACAACCTGCCCTGTGAAGCCCCACCCCTCACTCCATGGCCCACCTACCTCCATTTAGTGGCCCCTTCCAGCCTCACCCTACCCCGTGACTCTAGCCTTGATTTAGCCCCGCCTTCACGGCCACATCCTCACCCCACGTCCCCACCCATCTTGACGAGTCTGCCCCTGTGGTAGTTTGAATAATGTCCCCCAATAGATTCAAAAGTTTATTATAATTGTAAATTGTCTCCAGCCAGTTCTGGCTGGAGGAGGTGTGTCACCTTGGCCAGATCCTAGGGTTCAGCCCTAAGGTGTTTCTGGGGTGAGTCTGGAATTCTAGCCATAAATATGCAAAAAGCAGTCTGAGCTCAACCCTGGAGTTCCTCTTGTTTGCTAGTTTGGAATGTGCTTGCTTGAGGTGCTGGTGGGTTCTCTCTCTGTCTCTGCTTGGATCTATGAAAGGGGGCCAACCTTTTTTCCTTAACTTCCCCTGGGTCTGTTACTTTAATAAATAGTTTCCTCCCCAAATCGTGCCTGGTTTGGAGATTCATCCCATCAACATGTGGCTGACTATGACAGCCCCTCTTTGCCCCCACTCTGCTGCCCCCATCCTGGAAGTCCCTGAACCTTTCCTCCAAATCTGGCAGCTCCATCCCAGCTGCAGACCCACCCCTGGGGCCTGGTGACAGGTTGAATTCTAAGTCCCTTTCTGGCACTGAGCCACACACCAACCTTCTCCCTAGCCAGCTGGGAAACAGTTTGTAGTTTCTGGAGGACACCTTAGAGCTCCACCTTTCTCTGCCTGTGAGAGCTAGCCTACTCTCCTTTCTTGGTGGAGGTCAGATTCGGGCATGGTGGCGCTTGCATTTAGTACCAGCGCTCCGGAGGATTGCTGTGAGTTTGAGACCACCCTGAGTGAATTCCAGGTCAGCCTGGGTTACAGTGAGACCCTTCCTTGAAAAACAAAAACGAAAATACCCCACCCTTCTACAGTGCACCATTGGTGTGGGCCAGTCGCAGTGTTGTGTTTTGAGTACTGTCGTCAACTCAAAAAGAAGCAGTGTGCAAGACTCTAGGTTCAATCCCCAGTACCACAATGAATGAAAGAATGAATGACCTCCCTGGGCTCTGGCACCCACTAGTCTCTTCCGCCTCTCTGGAGTCGCCTGCCCTGCTTGACTTTGGTGAATGGAGTCAGTCCTTCCACAGGAAACAGTTGCCGCAGCATGGGTCAGGCCCTGTTTCTTTTTAGAACTTCATTCCTCCTTAGGGATGAATGGCTTCCTGCTGGCTGGGTACACCCAGAAGGTGTGCTCACTCATGATGATGTGCTGGTTTCTACCTTTTGGCTATTAGGGACAGTCCTGTCCAGAGCCTCCTTGGGCATGTACCAAAGGACGTCAAGGAGGGAGGTGGATATGGGTTTGTAGCACTGGGCTTAGGAAGTGCTCGGTGATTTTGTCCCCAGGCCTCTATCTGCTGTGGTCTGTTCACACCCTCATTTGGGGTTTTGTGTCTGGATACATGTGCATTGCTGGTTGCGTGCACTATGGGGTGTCCAGCCTTGCTTCTCAGAGACCTCTTTCTTCATGTGCCCAACCTGGTTTGGTCTCAAAGGTAGATGAACTTGTGCACATCTTGTCCCTAGGCCACCAGAGTGAGGATCTGGCCAGGGGGCTCAAATTTAAGGCTTAATTCTCATGTCTAGAGGTCAGGACCTGGGTCTGGAGCCAGGCTTTGAGTGACTGAACAAGCCATCCACACCCTCGGGCTTGGCTCTATCACTTGTGAAAGGGACCCTACTGCCACCGTGGGCACTGTAGGAATCTCCAAAGGTGCCACAGACCTAGGGGCCTCAACATACACTCACCCCTCTCAGTTCCAGAAGCTGCAAGTCTGAGGTTCAGGTGAATGTGGTGGTTTCAATGTGAAATGTCCCTCAAAGCCCTGTATGTTTATAATTACTCCTTGTACTCAATCCCCAGCTGGTGGAGCCTGTGGGAGGTGGGGCCTTGTTGGAGGAGGTGTGTCACTGGGGAGGGCCTGGAGGGTGATTGGTCCAGTGTTACTGAGTATTCATTGGCTGCTCCTCTTTGCGTGCTACCTGCTACCTGTTGGGACAAGAAGCAATGTCCAGTCTCTGTTCTTTCCTGCTTTCCTGGTGTTGCTTTCTAATTGCTGCACAGAAAGAACCCAAGAAAAAGCAGCTTATTGAGGAATGGGTTTATTTGGCTTATGGACTCAAGGGGAGACTCCATCCTGGCAGGGAAAATGATGGCATGAGCTGAGGGGTGGACATCACTTCCACCACAGCACTGCAAACAGTGGCAGGGAGGTGTGCCAAACACTGGCAAGGGGATGCTGGCTTATAACCCCATAAGCCCACCCCCAACAACACAGCTCCAGCAAGGTTCTAATTCCTGAACTGCCATCAGCTGTGGATCGATCATTCAGAACACATTCATTTTTTTGTGGGGACGCCTGGATCAAACCATAACAGTCCACCCCTGGTCCCCACAAACCAGTAATCATACATGATATAAAATATAATGTATTCAGCTCAAATCCTAAGTTCCCACAGTTTTTCTTTCAACAGCCATAATACCAAAAGGTAAACCCAAAATGGCACAGAACATTCACACTGCAAAAGATAACATGAGGCATGGAAAAAAACAGATTGAACCAATATAAGATATAAAACAAGCAGGGCACCATCAATCTCTTAACTCCCAAGTTTAATAACCAATAACAAGTCTCTTGGAGGTCCGAGTCCACCCCTCCAACTTGGCTACTCAGTCCAGGAAAACTTCATCCGGTGCTGGCAGCTCACTTTGGCAGCCTTCCATTGTCCTGGCATTTCACTGGGTCTCCATTGCAACCCACAGTTCATCCTCCTGGCTCCATCAACCTCCATGCAGGCAATCTGTGATGGTTAGGTTTTGTTGTCAACTTGATCTTTTTAATTATCTTGGGTAGGTCTCTCAGGATGTTTATAGGAAGGCAACCTCTCAGTAGGAAGAAGGATATTAAGAAGCTCAAAGAAGCTAGAACTAAACATCCTTTCCTGTGTGGGCAGTGCAGGAAGGAAATTCCAGAGACTCAGGAAGCCATTCAGTCTGGGGAAGGGTTGTAAGACCCCACCCTAAGGCTATATAAAGGGGAAGAAATTCTCTCCTTTTCCTCCTGCCTGTTTGCTGTTCTGTATGTGTTGTAGGTGATGGGTTTTTCCTCTCTGCTTGGACCTGTGAAAGAGAGCCAGCCTATTTCACTGTTATGGAACTTTCCCTCAATCTGTAGTTTCAATAAATCCTTTCCTCCTCCAAATTGTGCCTGGTTTGGAGATCCATCCCAGTGGCGTGTGACTGACTATGACACAATCCAACACAGATGCTTGCATTTTTAAAAAACAAAACTGTGTTGCAAATCCAATGACCCTCTCTCTCTTCCTGCATTTGTTATACTCCATAGCACCAGGTGGGCTATCAACTTGTTAATCCAGGGGGGAACAAAACATTTAGGCCCCTTACTTCAAAGAGTCTGCATTCTTCCTGTTGTGCCAATGCAGATTCCCTGGCCCAATTCAATGGTTGTCATCTCTCAAACAATTGCAGCTGAACGGGCAGCAGTTTAGGTCCAAAGATCTCTTTTTCTTTCTGTGACATCTCCCTCTGCTCACACCAGTCCATCTTTACATCAAGCAACCCTGCACAGGTTCCCAGGACATAGGCAGGCAGAACGCAGCAAGCCTCTCACGCAAATTGCCTCTGCCACAGTCCTGACAAAGTTCTTTCTCACCCTCCTAAGCCAAATCTCACAGTCCACAGTTCTTACTGCAGTCAGGTCTTTCAACTCTGACCAGAATGGTCCAGCAAGCTGTACTTACAGCACTGCAAGGCGTCTCTTAGGATGAGGCTTCAAATCCTTCCACATTCCTCATGCAGATCAGTTCCAAAAGGCCCAAAGCCACAAGATCAGGGTTCTAGCAGCAACAGACCCCACATACTGGTACCAAATCTGTTGCAGTCAGCATTCTAGTGGCTGTGCAGAAAGAACCCAAGCAAAGGCGGCTTGTGGAGGAATGGGTTTATTTGGCTTATGGACTTGAGGGGAGACTCCATCCTGGCAGGGAAAACGATGGCATGAGCAGAGGGGTGGACATCACCTCCACCACCGCACTGCAAACAGTGGCAGGAAGGTGTGCCAAACACTGGTAAAGAGAAGCTGGTCTATAACCCCCATAAGCCTGCCCCCAACAACACAGCTCCAGCAAGGTTCTAATTCCCAAACTGCCATCAGCTGGGGATTGATCATTTAGAATCCATTCATTTGTTTGTGGGGGAGGGACACCTGGATCAAACCATGACACCTGGCTATGATGAAACTTGCCCTGAGACTGCGCTCTGAGATAAACTCTTTCCATCCAGAAGCTGCTTTTTGGTTGGGTTTTTTTGTCCTAGCAACTAGACTCCACCAGAAGCCGATGGGGAAGTTGGACCCCTGGCCTCTCTTTTGCTTGTTGGTTGCTGTTTTCTCTTCACATCTCTTTAGGTGAATCCAAAATTTTCCCTTCTACAAAGACAATAATTGTATGGGTTAAGACCCTCCCTAATGACTTCATTTTAATATCATTATCACTGTAGAGAGCCTGTCTCCTAAGAAAGTCACATTCTAAGCTGGGCGTGGTGGCACACGCCTTTAATCCCAGCCCTTGGGAGGCAGAGGTAGGAGGATTGCCATAAATTCAAGGCCACCCTGAGACTACAGAGTGAATTCCAGGTCAGCCTGGGCTAGAGTGAGACCCTACTTCGAAAAAAAAGAAAGTCACAGTCTAGATCCTGGGGATAAAGACTATACTTCTAAGTTGGAGGGGCACTTCATAAGGAGTATATTCTGAAAGATGTGACAGAAGGTGGTTTCACTGTGATCCCATGGTATGCATCCTGGACCATGACTATACACGTGTAATGTACATAGTTGTTTATCTTACTTTTTTTTAATTGATAGGGGTGGTCTCGCTATACACTCAGGCTGGCCCCACACTCATGGTCCTCTTGCCTCAGTAGCCCAAATGCTAGAATTACAGGTGCATACCACCTGCCTAGCTGAACTGTATACTTTGACGCAGCATGACGCACCAGTGTTACCACAAATGTGAGTGATGTATGCACTATGATCTTCCAGTGGCTATGATATTAGCTGATAGGATTTCTCAGCTCCTGTATAATGTTATGGGACTGTAGAGCATGAGGAAAATGACAGAGTGATGCCTGCTCTGGACAGTCTGGCAAAGACCCTCCCCTGCCTCACTTTTGCCTCAACAAAGGCTGAACAACAGATGAAATGTTTACTGACCATCTACTGCCGGTTGACTGCTGTTCCAGGGCTTCTGATGTCATAGCAAACTTAGCAGACAGAATCCTTACTTGAGAGACCCATGGTAGGATGGGCAGACCCTAGACACACAGAATCCTTACTTGAGAGGCCAATGGTCAAGATGGACAGACCCTAGACATACAGAATCTGTACCTGAGGGGTCTGTGTTCAGGACAGAAGACTATAAATATCGGTATGCTTTTAGATAGCAAGAGGTATCTGAGAAATAGCAGACAGGAGCACAGCCCGGATGTGACTGAGCTCAGTAAGGGCTGATGAAGATTCTTAGCTGCTCTTCTAGTCCTGGGTTGTCAGAGAAGGGTGCACTGTGGCAAAGCATGTGAGTGGAGTCCTGACCTTCGAGAAGATTTCATCATGGTAGGTATTGTAGTCAATTTACTCTGCTGCACGCAGAAAGAACCCAAGCAAAAGTGGCTGGTGGAGGAATGGGTTTATTAGGCTTACGGACTCGGGGCGGGGGGGACTCCATCCTGGCAGGGAAAACGATGGCATGAGCCGAGGGGTGGACATCACCTCTGCCACAGCACTGCAAACAGCGGCAGGAAGGTGTGCCAAACTCTGGCAAGGGGAAGCTGGCTTATAACCCTCATAAGCCCGCCCCTGACAACACAGCTCCATCGAGGTTCCAATACCCAAACTGCCATCAGCTGGGGGTTGATCATTCAGAACACATTTGTTTGTGGGGACACCTGGATGAAACCATGACAGTAGGTGTTGTGGGAAGAGCATTCCTTCCGGAGGAGCTAGTAAGAAGGAGACACCCTGTTTCTCACTCCTAGCACCTGCCAGCACTCAGGCCACGGGCTGTACTTACAGCGCTCAGGAAGGTGAGGCAGGAGGACCACAGTCCTCTCTGGACTTCAGAGAGAGAGTCTGAGACTAGCCTGGACGACAGAACCAGAATGATGACAAATCAAAGCAGCAGGATCTTACAGAGAACAGCACGTTCCTGTTCCCAAAGCAATGACAAGAGTGGCAGCTTAGTGTGCAGGAGGCAAGTGGCACTCGTACTCTGAAGTGCTGTTAGAGAAACAAAGAGGGCGGCAAGCTGGTCACGGAGAAAAGCCAAGAGTGAAGTTTACAAGGACTTGGGAAGAAGGACTTTTTAATGAAGACAGAGTGATGATGATACCCAAGTCCAGGCCAGGTGACCCCTGGGCAGAATCCTCTGACAGGAACTACAGTGTCATATGAGAGGCCACCACAAAAGCTCACTGTCACCAGCAACCACCCAGGTAGGGCCAGGCCACTCATTTTCAGTGGTAGTGATATATCCGGTTTTTTCCGCTCTTGGACATTTGGGCACCATTTCCAGAGGCACTTGAATTTATGTAGTAACCCTATTGTCCACGAGATGGCACTGTTAGCCTGCTGTTAGGTGGACTTGAAAGCCTGCTTTATTTTGAAAAAATAAAATTTTATTTGTCTGCCCATGCAGAGCCTCTTGCTGCTACCAACAAATACCAGATGTTTGCATCACTTTTTGCATCTGAGTTATATGGGTGCTTTGGGAATTGAAACCAGGCAGACAGGCTTTGCAAGCAAGCACCTTTAACTGCTGAGCCATCACTTCAGTTTTGCTGACAATTTTAAAAACTACCCAGGTGGTGTGACAGTTTATGCCTGTAATCCCAGCTGAGGTAGAACCAGCTGGAACTACAGAGTGAGACGCTGCTTCAAAATCCAGAAACAAAAACTTGTAAGCTAGGGAGCACTCAGGGCCCCAAGGCTCCAGTGTGGCCAGGCGCATGCAGCCTGCATGTGTGGAAGATCCTTTGTGCTCACCAGAAGGCTCAGAGCAGACTTGTTTTTGGTGTGTGACATTGACAGAGGCTCAGTTTCTTCCATCAATCCAAGAGCTGGAGTCACATTGCGATTTTGCCTAGGGAATTAAGGACAGCCGGCTGGGTAGCAGAGGCTTCAGGCCACTGGTCTCATTGTGACCACCTTCCTCGGGAAGCAGAGAGAGATGAAGGCTGGTGTTCAGCCAGGCCTCTCCTTTCTATTTAGTCCAGGACACCCATCTCAACTATCCTAATCTAGAAAATTCTTTATAGCCAATGACCAGGGGTTGGTTTCCATGGTGATTCTAAATCCTGACAACTGAATTTAACCATCACAGCTTCCATAGAGACAGATTTTTGCGAACCCCAAAGTCCTAAGAAATCGATCTTCTGGGGACAGTGATACTCCTATTCTCTTCATAGTTCAGCTGTCTTGTCTGGCTTGTGGATGATGTGAGCAGAGGTTCTATTCTTTACACAATGAGAGGCCGCCTGGGTTCCATTTCTAGGTGCAGGCCGGTGGAAATTGGATGGGGAGTTCCTTGGAATTCTTCTGAGCACATATATTTTAAGCTTTATTTTTATTTTGTGCAGTACTGAGGACCACACTCAGGACCTAGCATGTGCTTGACAAGCCCTCTAGTGCTGCCAAGTTCCAGCTTCAAGTGAACAAACTGTGTTATTATTTACAGGTAGATTGTTTTTAGTTATTGCGCCTGGATTCCCTTGTACCAGCAATCAGAATACAAAGCATAGAGTTATTGAGCCAAAAGGCATTCTTTTTTAAAACTTTTTATGTTTTGATAATTTCGTACATTTTTTAACCTCCACTACTCTCTTTTATCTCCAGCTGAACCCCTTCTTCTCACCACTTGCCACTGGTTACACCGCTGGAAAGAATGACCCCTCCCAGCATCTTCTAATGGTCCTTAGCTCCTCAGGAGCCTCTCTGTCCACGCAGGAGTGCCGACTGGCCCTGTGTTGCACAAGTAACCACAGCTGCGGTGAGTTCTCAAGTTCAATGGCCATGTCATGTCCAGATGACCAGGTGGTCAGCAGCCCGCCCCATCCTACCTCTGGGTTTACATTCTTTCCTCTTCTGCAATGCTCCCTGAACCTCGGAGGGGTGATAGAGATGTCTCTTGGAGTGCCAAGAACCCAACAGCTACTGTTCTCAGCACTCTGATGGGCTCTGAGTCTCCCTGTAGTCACCACCACCCGCAAAAGGAAGCTCCTCTGACCTAAGAGCAGGACTGATCTGTGGCAGGGAAAACGATGGCATGAGCAGAGGGGTGGACATCACCTCCACCACAGCACTGCAAACAGCGGCAGGAAGGTGTGCCAAACACTGGCAAGGGGAAGCTGGCCCTTCATTTAATTTATGTGGCAATTTGAGGACCACAACATTTAGCCAAACAACAGCAGTAGTAGCTTCCCTCTTAAGACTGGGACTCCCCAGTACAGGCGTTGATTAGATCTTCCTACCAGGCATCCATCCCCTCCCATGGAACAGGCTTCAGATCTGATCCCCTAGAGCATCCTGCCACGATTGCACCAGTGGGCACCTCTTACCTGTCGGGTTGGGTTGGGTTGCATGCAGGGCCTGCACCTGAGTAAGGTCGTTGAGGACTTTCCCCCTTTCCAGCACTGTGACAGCTGCAGGGAGGAAGTTTCCAGCTCAGCTCCATCTTGATTTCCCAGTGTCCTGCTCTGGAAGCTTGTGGTGTTTTCAGCACTAGGGTCTTACCACCTAGCTCTGGTGGGCAACCAACAGCATTAGCATTAGCCTGTATTGTTTTGGGGGCTTCAGGGACCTCCCTGGCCAACAATTCACTGGGTGGTAGCCCCCCCCCCCGCTGGGTTTTCCTGTAACAACCTCCAGCTTCTGGGGCAGCAGCCTTATCTACTCATGGGGGTACTTCTGCTCAAGCTATTTTTTCATTTTCATATTAAAATACTTTATTTATTTGCAAGCAGAGAGAGAGATAGAGAGAAGAGAGACGGAGAATAGGCACAACCAGGGCCTGGCCTCCATCTGCTGCAAATGGACTCCAGACTCATGCGCCACTTTGTGCATCTGGCCTTACGTGGGCACTGGGGAATTGAACCCAGGTCATTAGGCTTTGCAGGCAAACGCCTTAACCACTGAGCCATCTCTCCAGCTCCATTTTCGTACTTTAAATTTGTGCTTTGGTGTGTGTGTGTATGCGTATAATGTGGTGGGTCTTTGTCTGTAAGTGTGTGGTGTGTGCACATAAACGTGTCCTTGCCGTGACCCGTGTGCTTGCCTGTGGTGGCCTGGGTGGAACACAGGGGTCCTGCTCCATCCCTCCCGTCAGCCAATCACTTGAGCACTGGTGATTTCTGGGTCTGCTCCTCCAAGGACCCCGCCCAGCTATTTATGTGGGTTCTGGAGAGTCCAACTCTGCCCGTCTCAGGCCCTCTCAGACCCTCCTGCTTGTACGGGAGACGCACAACTGCTGAGCCCTCAAAATTTAATTTTAAATTATGGTTTTCAGTTAGCTAACAAAGAAGTAGGTTTCCCTATGGCCTTTCATATGTCTTTAATTTTAGTTAGCTCTCCCTCTTCCCCGCAATACCACACCCTTCGCTCTCTAAGCCTTCCCCCTTCATATCCAAGTGTTCGCCCAGGTCCCTGAAGCCTCTGCCCTGCCCCCACTCACAATCCTTTTCTAGCTTTCGGGCTTCTGCTGGTTGACTCCAACTCACCTGCCAATGTGAGAATCCAGAGCTAAGATCTGCCTCTGAGTGAAACATGACATTTGACTTTCTGAGCCTGGGTTACCTCACTTGGCATAAATGTCCCAGATCCATCCATTTCCTGCAATTTCAGTTTTCTTTCCAGCTGAATGAAACTCCATTGATGGGCTTCTGGGCTGGTCCCATGTCCCAGTACTGTGACAGAGCTGCAGTGAACAAGGGTGTAGCCTAGTGGGGAGCCCTGAGGGTGCAGGCCTGCCCAGCTGGTGGATGTGGGGTTGGGTCTGCGTTTTGAGAAACCTCCACACTAAGTTCCGGCCGGCAGGGAATAAGGCTCCTCTTTCCCCACACCCTCGCCAGCAAATTGTCACTTGCTGTCTTGATGACAGTCATTCTGGCCAGAGTGAGACGGAACCTCCAAGTCCTTTTACTTTGTATCTCCCGAATGGTGAAGGAGTACTTCTGAGAGTTCTCTGTTCCACAGCCGTTTTGGATTGTGTCACTTGAGGTCCTTTGTCAGATGAGCAGCTGGTGAAGATCCCTCCCTTCTACAGGCTGCCTCTTCGCTGGATTACCAGTTTCCTTTCCTTTTCATTTCTTGAGTCCCATTTGCTAATAATTGGCCTCATTTCCTGAGTAACTGTAGTCCTTCTCAGAAAGTCTTACCTAGGCCCATATCTTGAAGTTCTTTTCTTACTTTTTCACTCATTTTCAGAATTTCATTACATTAAGGTTTTTCATCCATTTGGAGTTGACTTTTGTAAACGGAGGGAGAGAGAAGATCTAGTTTCATTCTCCTACATAGAGATACCTAGTTTCCCAGCACCATTTGTTAAGGAGTATTTTCTCCAGGAAGTATTTTTGACATTTTTTGTCACAAATCAGAAGGCTAGAAATATGGATTTCTAGCTGGATATTCTGTTCTGTTCCATTGACTTAAATGCCTGTTCTGTGAAAATACCATGCTGTTTTTATCACTATGACTCTATAATATACTTTGAAATCAAGTTTAATGTTACCTTCAGCTTTATTTATATTAATTAATTAATTTTGCTCAGGATTGCTGTAACTATTTGGCATCTTTTGTCCTTCCCAATGAATTTTAGGATTTTTTTTTATTTCAGTAAAGAATGGTGTTGGAATCTTGTAAAAATTAATTAATTTTTTAGTGTGTATGTGTATGTGGTGTGCTCATATGTGTCATGGCTACATGCGGAATCAGAGGGGAACTTTTGCATCCATCCTCACAGTCCACCTCATTCTAGGTTTCTGTATTTCACATTGTGTTGGTTATATTATGTTGAGATGTATTTCTTCTCTTCTCTTTCCAATTTTTTTCAGGAAATGAAAAGGGGAGATTCTTTTCTCATCTTGTCTGTTTGGTGTTCTAAATGCATCCTGTATCTGTAGTAACAGCTCTTTCCATAATTTGAGGATTTTTTTTCTATATTTTTTTCTGAAAATACTTATGCCTTTTAGGCTAAAATTCACCTTCTATGCCTGGACTTCTTAAGCTTGTTGTTTTTTTTTGTTTATTTATTTGTCTTGTTTAACTCTGCAGTCCTGGGCTGGCCTTGAACTCACAGCGATCCTCCTACTTCTGCTTCCCGAGCACTGGGATTAAGGGTGTGCGCCACCACACCTGGCTCAGATGAGGTTTTCTTCAGAATTTCTATTTCTTACTCTTATCTTTCATTGACCTCCTTACTTCACTCAGCTGATTTTCTGTGTTCCCTTGGGACTCCTCCAGGAGTTTGTGTCTTTTTTTATTTTTTCAAAATTCATTTTATATTTATTATAACAGGTTATGTGCTATTATCTCCTCACCCCAACTTCCATTACCCTGGGGCCCTCCTCAGTGGGGTCTTGATATTCACTGTGGGGTTATGAAGGCCTCAGTCAGTCCCTGCGGGGTAGTAGGGAACCATGCCTCGGGGTATGCCTACCCACTCTGTGGCTCTTACAATCTTTCCATTCCCTCTTCTGAAATGTTCCCTGAGCCATGGCAGGCCTGTTGGCAATATGTTTTAGTGTTGATGTGTTCTTTGAATTAACCACTGAGCCATCTCTCCAGCCCCTATTCATTCATTTTTGAAGCAGGATCTCCTGTTTCCCAGGCTGGCTTCCCATTTATTATGTAGTTGAAAATAGCCTTGAACTCTTGATGCCCTGCTTCTGCCTCCGAGACATGTGACACCGTGTCTGGTTTGTGTGCTGCTACGGGTTGAGCCTAGGCCTTTGTGCTCGCCAGGCAAACACTCTGCCAACTCATCCGTCTTCCTGTCCTGTGTGCTTTTCTTATGACAGGGTCTCACTATGTGGCACAGGCTGGCTTCAAACCAACAAGCTTCCTGACTTGGCCTTCCCAGTTCAAGGACTAGGGCTTAGTCCCACCTTCCCCTAAAAGTTACTGTCACTTTGCAAACACACATACACACAGATGTGTCCATTATATTTTTGTGTGTATGCATATGTATGGGGTGTGTGTATGGGCATGTTAACCCTCTCCTTCCTCCTTGTTTGGAGACAAGATCTCTTCTGATTGGCTACTGGGAAGGTCAGACCTGTTGGCCTGCAGGTTTCCCGACTCTCCTGACTCCCATTGCAGCAGGCATTTTGGGTGTCATTTGGAAGCTGGTGTTTTGAGAGTGCAGGAGATCCATCCCAGCTCTGGTTGGCAGGTTCATGCAGCAAGCTGCTCTAAGTGCTTAGCTATCCCGGCCCCATTCTCCCAGTTCTCTGCATTCATTCTGTGTGGGGCAGCGCCAGCCTGGTGAAAAACCAGACACTCGGTTCTCTCCTAGGCGGGAGGACCATACACTGCACGTATGCCTGTTCACACGGGAGGGGCGTTGGTGATGTGTAAGAAACTGACTCAGACAGGGGCTCAGGCTGCAGATTAGAGGTAGAGCATTTGTTCAACACGCAAGAGGCCTTGGCTTTCATCCTCAGCACTGGAACTAGTTATTAAGGACAATAAAAATTTATCTTCTCACAGATCTGGAGGCAAGAATGAGGCCAAAACTATCTGGGGGCTGAGCCCCCCCTCCCCCGTGGCTCTACAGGATAACATGCTCCTAGCCCATTCCAGGATCCGTGGGGCAGCCTTCTCTGGCTCCTGGCCTGGCCACCCAAAGCTCCAGGCCAGCTGCTTGTCTCTTCCTCTTCCTCCTCCTCTTCTTAAGGTAATAGAAATAGCAGGTTTTTGTAAACTCACATTCTTATTTTTTATTTTTTTATGGTGTGAGTGTGTGTAGTTTGTGTGTGTTGTATGCATCTGTGTGTGACCCCAGACATGCGTGTGCAGAGGCCAGAGAAGAATGTCATATGTCTTCTTATCACTCACCCACATATTTCCTTAGGACTGGGTCTGTCGTTGGTCAGAGAGCCCCAGCAATTATTCCTCAGTCCCTTCCCCTCCCCGGTGGACTGGGTTCCAGATATGCACGGCCACATCCAGCCACTCCCAGAGATCCAAGGAGTTGAACTTGGCAGTTTCTGACTCAAGAGACCCTCGTGCTTAAGTGCAAGCACTCTTAGCTGCTGAGCAGGTCCGTCTCTCTAGCTAGCCCATACTACTTTAGGTTTTCACTTTTATGAACCTTTCAGTAGCAGACCCTAACCTCTGACTTGGCCCTACTTTCTTTCTGTTTCCATTTTGGAACAGTTCTTTACCTCATGACAAAAATCTCCATACAAAATCCTTTCTCATTTAAGAGCATTTCCTTTTTCTTTAACTTTCTTTTTTAAAAAAAATATTTTATTTATTCATTTTCAAGGGGAGAGAGAGAGAGAGAGAGAGAGAGAGAGAGAGAGAGAGAGAGAGAGAGAGAGAGAGAGCACCACGGCCACCACCCTGTGGGTCTGGCTCACGTGGGACCTGGGGAATTGAATCCTGGGGCCTTGGGCACTGGAGGCAAGTGCCTTAACCGCTGAGCCATCTCTCCAGCCCTTCTTTAACTTTCTTTACCTAAAATACATCTCTTATCTGTAACTCCTATTTTAAACATTTTCCTAAGCAAGCACCTTTTTTTTATTGACAACTCTGATAATTCTCTCCCACCACCCTCATGTCCACCTCCCAAATCCAACCCTTCATTGAACCCCTTCTTATTTCTAGATAGTCTATTTTAATGTCATCATTTTCCTCCTATTTTGAAGGTCTTGTGTAGGAAGTGTCAGGCACTCTGAGGTCATGAATATCAAGGCCATTCTGTGTCTGGAAGTTTGCATTGTAAGCAGTCGTTGGCTCTTACATTCTTTCTGCCACCTCTCTGTAATGTACCCTGGGCCTTGGAGGGTGTGATAGAGATGCCACACATAGTGCTGAGCGCTCCACTGTCACTTCTTGAGTTGAGTTGTCCCAGTTGTCACTGTAATCTGAAAAGAGAAGCTTCTCCAAACAGAAGTGAGAGTGAAATACTTAAACCAACCATTGTTCTCCAAGTAAGGAAGACAATTTGTCTGTACCAGACCATGACCAGGTCCTGACTATGTGGTTATGTTAAATTTACTCTAAGTTTCAAAAACTGGGTCTTGCCCCAGAGACAATTATTTCTGAGAACTAAAAAGTGTTTTCGAAATAGGTAGGGTGCTGACTGGTAAGTAACTAACTGCTTTTTCTGCTTCCTTACACAAGCTTGCTCTTTCTAAGCAGTAAAGGACGTGCTTTGTTCTTTCTAAGCCCCGAGCTACCAGAACTGGCTGCTGACTCTCTCCCGAGTAGAGTCAGCCCCGGCCGGTCATCCGAAGAAAGTTTCCCTTTGACTCTCCAGGCCTTTCAAGTGTCTGTTTGATTTTCGGTCTGGGGTCGTGCTCCATTTCATTTGGAGGCCCCAGCAAGATAGCATCTCTCGCCACTAAGGAGTGGGTGACCCCACTTGAGACCCTCAAGTGTTGTTCAAGTCGGATAGAGGAGCAATCTGGCTGGCCCCAGATGACTACAACACTAGGGTGACTCCCCTTGAGACTCTCAAGCATTGTTCAGTTCGGCTAGAGGGGCAGCCTGGCCCCAGACGCCTGCAACACTTGAGTTTCTCGTCTGTAATTTAGGTGTGAGAGTCTGACTCACTGGTGAGTATCTGCATTTATCTGCATTTGGATCAGTTCAGTAGGACTTTTAGGAGAGGGCTGGACGTGGCATTTACCTCTCAGGTCCGGGGCTGGGGTGAGACGTCTCCCAGTCCTTCAGTTCAGCCAGGCAAGTCTGTGTTTGTGGCCACTGTGTTGTCTTTTTGTCTTGTGTGTACTTGTCCTTTTTTTTACACTGGTCTTATGGAATCAACTCAGTCAACCTGTTCCCTTACCCCCTCTGATGTTTTCTAAATAACCTCTCAGGTTTTCAGGAATGAGCCCAAGGCTATGGCAGCCCTGTGAGTGCTTTCGATCTGGAACAATTCTGCAATCGAGAGTGACCAGCATTTGATGGTGGTTGGCCCCCTGAGGGGTCCCTAGATTTAAGAAAGGTAGCTCTAGTAAACCAGAAGGTCCTTGGGACCCCTAAACACCTTGACCAAATCCCTCGTTTTCTGAAGCCCACCCCTGAGGATATTCCTGATGGCTCTGCCTTCTTGGCTTCTCTGCTTTGCTGAACCAGGGAGACTACAAACATGAAAAATATCAGAGTGCTGAGCCCAGGATGATAATGGGTGAGTCCCAAGTTGCTGATAGATAGGGACTTCATATAAAAAGTTGTTGTAACTAATTTTAAAGTTTTAAAGGTTATGCTTAAATTCAGAAGTATGTTCTAACCTGCCTTCTTATTTTAAACATGTGTTTCAGAGAACATAAAAAGGTTCCAAAAATTAGTAAATTATAAAAATCTATATATATATTCTGAATAAATATTATAAATCAATTTGGTGTACTTATTTTATAAAGGGTTATTTTAAAAGGCTTCTTAATGTTATGAAACAAACATTATGCTAAAGGTCTTTTGATATGATAAAAGTTTTTACTGGTAACTATAATAAGATAAGCTGATTAAAAACAATAAACTGAAAAGAAAACTTTAATGTTGGATGTTAAATGTTTAGTAAAAAGACATTTTTACAGAGGGGTTACATAGATTTTAAGATAAAAATATTTGGATATAAGTAAGTGTAAACAAAAGATTTGATGAAAAAACAAAATAGATAACCTAATTCTTGAGGCTTTGATCAGACCTGTTGAGATATGTGTGCCTAAGGCTAATATAAAACTAAAGAGGATGAATATGGCTGGTTGCAGGATGTCCTGGTATTCAGATTGTAAATTTATGTCACCATGCCTTAAAGAATACTTTTGCCCAAACACTCTCTCTTTAATATATATTAAATGATATATATATTATTGACTAGCAAAGAAGTAAGTTTCCATATGGCTTATTCACACCATCTTAAATTTTGATTAACCCTCTTCCACCCCTCCTGTCCTCCATCCCTTCCCCTGATCCCACTGAGACCATTCCATGACCCCCCCAGTAATCTGACCCTCTACTTACATATCCACAATACCCTTTCCTTAAGCCCTCTCCTCCCTCCCTCAGGGCCCCTTTCTAGCTTCCTGGCCTCTAGTACTGTCTCGTACTTCAACTCACATACAAATCTAAACATTTGTAGCTAGGATCCACATATGAGACAGAACATGTGGCATTTGGCTTTCTGGGCCTGGGTTACCTCACTTAGTATAATCCTTTTCCCTGCAAATTTCATCTTTCTTTACAGCTGACTAGACCTCCATTGGCTCCCTGGTTCATGATGGGTCCCTGTGGTGCACCTTATTTGTGCGCACCAATGAGGGCTCACCAATGTCTTTATAAGCTCCTGCACCCAGCTGCTCAGTCAATGTACAGACTCTAAACAGAAGACCCTGGGACTCTGGTGCCAACCATTTGGGTCTAGTTCTTTAGAGATGCTTGGGCTGCCATACCCGAGGACCTGAGGGCTGCCAGGGTGCCCGGCCTCAGAGCCTCTCATGCTCTGGCAGTGAGCAGGCCATCATTCTGTCTCCAAGAGCCAGAGGAGCTGCTTGAGAGTCCCTGGAGCTCTGAACTTCTTCCCGCCTCTGTGTGCACAGAGATGCTCTCAACCCAGACCCTGTGCCCTTCATGCCTGGACTCTCCTGCCTCAGACAGACCCAACGGGATCTGCTGCCTAGGCGGTCTCTGGCTCCTGCTTTGGAGGAAGCCTGTGGTTGCTCCCGCATCCTCTTACTCCTGATCCTACAGGAGCTGCTATTGTTTTGGCGGTTCTGGTTCCTGATTTAATGCCTCTTGACTGGTAGCCAGAGACCTCTCAAGGACTCAGAGGCATCCCACTGCCACGCAGCCTGCTGCCACCGTGAGTGAGAGCTGCAGCTCTTGTGCTCTCTCGGTTGGCAAACCTACTGCCACCAGCTTAAGTTGTTATATTCCTGTGTGAATAAATCTTTGTTCATCCACCCTTCAATTTCATTCCTCAGGTGGACGGATAAGGATCCAAAAAGAATAGACCATTTCAATAGTACTGCCTACAGTAAAGGGATATGCAGAGAACTTGAGAGTGAAGCAGAAATTAATGAAGCATCCTGCGGGGAGAAGAGGGATGAAAATTAACTCAAAGTCATCTGATATGGGCAACACACGAATCCAGCATTGTCTGTGGACAATGGGAGTCAACCTCTTCAAGACATTCAAAGCCCCCATGGAGCCCCAGGGCAGAGGTGGGTCTCTGGGGATATTACCTCAGTTGTGAGGAGGGCACAGGCAAGAGCTGCCCCAGTGCCCATGCTGGAGTCCTGAGTGCTAAACCTGTCATTCTGGTGGGCCTCTGGGGAGATAGAAGGAAGGACATTACATAAGAATAGTGTGGTAACTTGCATATATGGTCCCCATAGACTCAGGTGTTAAATTAAAATTGAGTTTGCAGCTTCAGGCCCAGCAGGAAGACTCCTTCTTTAGGAGGCATGTCACTGGGGTGGATCTGAATTCCAGCTCAGAGGTTTGCAGAGAGGTTTGACCTCTGTCAGGATCCCTGCTTGTCCTTGGTTCATGCTTACTGCTTTTTGGTGTTTGCTGGCTGCTGCTGGTTTTTCTCTCTGCTTGGATTTGTGAAAAGGAGCCAGCCTCTTCCACCATTGATGGAGCTTCCCCTGGATCTGTAAGCCTGAAATAAATCCCGTTCCTCCCATAAACTGTGTTTGGTTGGATGTTCATCCCAGCATCATGGAGCTGACTACTAGAAATAGGATTGGGCAACTGAATGCTAGCAGCGCTGGAAGCCTGGAGGTGCAGTGCTTGAGGACCCCAGGCTGCCCCCAACATGGCTGCCCCCACATTCATCAGTCATGTGGATGGACGTTTGGCTTGTCTCACAAGCCAACTCCAAGTGCTGGTTCTCCTGACAGCTGCCCACTAGCACTTTGGTGTCTTTGCCCAGCACATGTCCCAGTAGAGTGGGGAGAGGGTCTCAGCACACTGTGATCCCCGAGCTGCAGAAAGGAAGGCAAGAAGAGAAAAAGGCACGCCCATACTAACATAAGCAGAAGGTAAGTTTCAGGAGAAGTACAGAAGGGAGAAATCGCAGGGGTAACTCAGGCACCCAGTAAAATTTCCAGGTTCTGTGTATCAGCAAAAAGATTGGCACCAGCGACACGTGCTCAAGGTCCTGGAAATGGAGATAGTTTATTCAGAAAGAGGAAAGCTCTCCTGAGAATGGGAGTGAGTTAGTGAGCTAGGAAATCCAGATTCAAGAGCCAAGGCTAGCTTCTTCCTCTCGTCTGTCTTCACTTACTTGTCTTCTGTATGTGGACCATGTCTCTTTTTTTTCTTTTTTAAAATCAAGAATAATTTTTATTAATACCACAATTAGTAAAAGGTTAGTTTTACAAACATTCTAGCCTCTAGGGTGAGGAACAGACGTTAGGAATAAACACTAGAGCAGGTTCGCACACAGAGCTCTTCTGTTACATTAAACTGGTCATTTGCCTCCTTAACTCCGTCTTTCCTTTCACGTGTAGAAAAGGTGACATTTGTGGTCAGAGTGGGGTCACAAGATGGGAGTGCTGAGCTGCTGACTTTTGTCCTGGGTTTGCCCCTGGAGGGGGCCAGCTGATGGTTCCAGCTCACAGGAGACACAGGCCATGTCTGTCATCCTCTGGTCTCTTCTTTCTCCAGAATGTGGGTCATGTCTCTTTCTGCCTTTCTTTTATAAGGACCCCAGGGTCTGTGGGTGGAGCACTCCCTGTTTGGCTGAGATAATCTCTGTGCCTCATCACATAAAATGCAATGGAACTTCTCAGGCTCTGAAATTAGAGGGTGGCATTTCTTGTGGGCACCTTTCCTGCAGCGGGTGCTGTAGGGACCTGGAGGCAGAGGCCTGAAGTAAGTAACGGATGGGGAGCAGCCTCAGCCCAGACGTGTAGTGCTCACAGCTGACAGTTTATCCCTCACCCAATGAGCGAGCAAACAGGCTGCTGAGAGATTTTGGTGAACATATCGTGTGCTCTGGCTAGTGACTTAGACCCGGGCTAATGTCGCCAACAGCAAGGTATGACCAGCAGGGACCTGGCCAGAGCTGAGCATCCGATGGGAATCATGCACAGCTGTGACTGAGTTCTAATGGCTTCCAGAGGCTGCTCCCTGTTGATGTTGGTCTCCCAGGCCTGACGGCTCATAGCAGATGACTGTGACCCCCAGAAGTCATGCTGGGTTGGGGCAAGAATGTATGTGAGATGTGTTGGCAGGGCTTGGCTTTGCTTTGCCTCCTGCCTCTTAATTCCTGTGTGACAGCAAGAAAGTCCTTTTCCCCTCTGATAACTGAGAGCCACCTGTCCAGGTCAGGGCCTTGCTGGCCCCTTATAGGCCAAGGATCTAGACCTATAGCTCTGGAATGGGATTCTCAGGCGGATCCTCCATGGGACCCACTGCTGTACTAGACTGTCTGTTGTCAGGGGAGTTGGCAGGGACAGGGTATGGGGCCCTGCTGGAGATAGCCCAACAGCTGGAGGGCAGCCAGCCAGCCTGGCTGCCAGCTAGCGCCCTGAGCTTGGTGCTCAAGGTGAGTCACTGTACCTGGGATGCCTTTCTTGGCTAATTGCCAGCTTCTCTCGCCCAGAGTTTGGAGTCTAGGCTGGCAGCTGGTGCTTACTCATGGTTTTCTGGGGTCTTAGGAAAGTCACACTGTCCTGGCAATAGTGTTTAGGGAACACTTTTTGCATGTCAACATTGCTCCAAGCCACTCCAACGGCATTCTCTCATTGAATCCTGAAACTGTTCCACAGGGAGTTGTTTGTTTTCAAATGCAGAAATGGACATTGGGAGGGTCACTCACCCACTCCTAATCACCAGAGCAGAAATGGCAGAGTTGGGAACTGGCCCAGAGCCAGCCTGGATCCAGAGCTGCCTGCTGTGTTCCCAGCCTCGAACCCACTGTAGGAGGGCAGATACCAGTGCCCAAGGCTTTACGCCCTCCACCCCCAATCCTCACCCTAGTCCTTGGAAGAGTGGAACAAACACCCCTGCTCATGCAGCATGGCTGATAGGTGTGCATTGCCAGCCCCACCAGGGCCCAGGGCCGGAGACCTCTTTGCCCTCATACCATCTGGCTTGAGGACACCCCCTTTACTGGTTCTTCCTTTCCCTGCCTTCCTTGCCAAGGCTTTGGGGAGGAGAGTGTTAGTTCATCTCCCAAATAGATATCTCAGGGCCTGTTCCTAGGGGCCCAGCTGAGGCCTCAGTGTGTGCCACACACTGTGAGCCAAGCCCTGAGCACTTGTGTATGTTGTTGGTTTCATTCTCCAGGCTTCCCTAATGTAAGCATTACTCATTTTGCTTTCTGTCTTGTAATTTTTGACAATTTTATCCATGTGTATATAATGTATTTCGATCTTATTTGCCCCCACTGCCCTCTTACCCTCCTCCCTTTTCTTCCCAACTAATCCCCTTCTGTGATGCTTAAATTTTGTTGTTAACTTGACCTTTTTAGTAATCTTGGGTGGGTCTCTGAGGATATTCACAGGATATTCCTGGGAGGGTAGTGGAGGAAGGAAATTCCAGAGATTCAGGAAATCAACAAGTCTGGGACAGGGTTGCAAGACCCTGCTCTAAGGCTATAGAAAGGGGAAAGAAATCTCTGTCTCTCCTTCCCTATTTTGTTGGTGTGTTATGGTGTTGGTGATGGGTTTTTCTCTCTGCTTAGACCTTTGAAAGGGGGTCAGTTTCTTTCACCATTATAGAACTTCCCCTGGATCTATAGCTTCAATAAATCCTTTCCTTCCATAACTGTGCCTGGTTTGGAGATTTATCCCAGCAGGGTGTGACTCACACCTTCCTACTTCGTTTTGAAAAGGATTTATTATACATATTTATTTATTTGCAACCAGAGAGCGAAGAGGGACAGAGAGAACAGGCATGCCAGGGCCTCTAGCTGCTACAAACAAACTCCAGATGCTTGGGCCATTTTGTGCATCTGACTTTACAGGGGTTTGCAGGCAAACATCTCGACAGGTGAGCCATCTCTCCAGCCCCTACTTTTTCTTTTTTAATAACAAGTTTTATACAAGTCTATAATGTCTTTTGATCATAATCTCCTCCCATTACCTTCCTTTGTCCTCTTGTGTATCTGTGTGACCCACTGAGTTTAATTAGGATTCTCTTCCTGAGCATGGTGGGGGATTATTTACCAGAGCACATGCAATTTACCAGTAGTTACCCCACTAAAGAACATGACCCCCCCACCTTCAGCCCCTCTGAACTGCCAGTAGCTATTCTGGGAGGATTGGGAGTGTCTCAAGAGCTCCCCCGTCCATAATAGAATCTTGACAGGCTTAGGCTGCTGTGAGTTCATGAGTAAACAGCTGTGTCCTGACCATAGCTCTCCTCCTCATAGTACAGCTTTCACTTTCTTTCCATGCCTTCTCCTGCAGGGTGTGGCGGAGCCTTGAAGGAGGTGGTTCAGATGTCTGGTTCAGGGTGAGCATCCGATAGTCACTTATTCTCAGCACTTTTTCAGATCTTCACTGCTGCATTAACCTCTGCCCACTGCAGAAAGCAGCTTCTGTGATCAAGGTTGAAAGAAGCACCGGTTAAGGGTACAAGTGTGAATATTTCAAAGGCAATTTGACAACCTGTACATTTAGCGTAGCAACAGAAATAGGTTCCCCAACAAGACATACGTCCTCTCTAAGCAGACTTAAATCAAGCTTACGGTGCCAGACCTGTGGAGTGGGCTCAAATCCAATCAGAAGGTGGTCCGTTATTCCCGCAACAGTCACGTGACTGCTGTATGGGCGGCACATCTGGTAACAGTCTAGGCTCATGCACTGTTCTTCATCCCACAGCAGGAATGTGGCCCGAATGTATAGTTTGTGCCACCCCTGCTGTGCCTACAGTCCTTGGACTGGCCTTCTGAGAACGCACGAGATCAGAGGCCACTTTCGTCTAGGCAAGTGCTTCCATGCGGGGCTGGGGTGTGACCTCAACACCCCAGGGCTCCAGGAGGTAGGAGCTCTTCATTCAGAGCCTAGAAGCCCGTGGCTCTTTCTTCCCAGTCTCTGCTACTCTCCACAGGCACTGGGCACCGAGGGCAGCTCAGGATCATCCCAAGAGACTCGTCCTGAGCTCCCCTACCACATGGTTCTTTCAGCCAAAGGGCAGCCGTGACCCCCTGAACCACCCCCACCCATTATGTGGAGAGCCTCTTGGCTGGTACTCTGGGGTCCCCTTTGCCTGCTCAGTCGCCTGAGGGAGGCAGTTAGTGAGAGCAGTTCTCCCTTGCATACTCTGGGGAGTCATGGCTGCCAGCGCTGGCCCAGGGATGACGGTGGAGCCCTAGAGAAGGGAGGGAAAGCACAGTGCTATTTCCAGTGATGTGAGGAGACACATGGCGCCATGAGGGAGATCTTGGAATGTGTGTTAGGAAAATGCGCACGTAGCATCGTGTGTGAGTGGGTGGGTCAGCTGGAGCGGAGAATGAGTGCTGAGAAGCTAACCAAAAGACAGAGCAAACACTAAGTGAAGTGTGCTGTGGAGCTATGTTGTGTGCGCTGGACTGGAGGAGAGTTTTGGCAAGTACACCGAGCAGCAAGGACAAGTTGTTCCCAGGTGGAGGGCAGACTGGCACAGCTGCTGCTGAGGTTGGAACATCTGCGTCTCCTACGACATCCGTGGGTCACAGAGCTGAGGTGCAAGGCTTGCTGGGAGGTGCTGGGTGGACCGTTGCAGCTCTGGACAGGGCCTGAGGGACTGAGCACACCCTCTTCCTTGCCAAGTGAGGACGTGATGTTTGCCCCCTCCCGAGGGTATAGGTTCAAGGTGCCATCTTGGAAGAGAGCCCAGGGCACACCAGACACCAGAGCTGCTGGGACTATGACCTTGGACTCCTCAGTCACTAGACCTTGAGAAACAAATGTGTGTTCTTTATAAATCACCCACTCTCAGGTGTTCCCTCACAATAGCACCACGTGGTGAAGACAGCCATGATGGAGGACAACTGGGCTTTGTTCTGTATCTTTCTGCTTCCATGTAAGGTCCCTGATCAAGGATTCAGGGTCTCTAGGTGCACAGTGGTCTCCAAGGGACCCTTACTAAAAGTGCATGCTCACCCTCATGAGGTCTGGACTAGCACAGCCATTCGCAAGGCTGATGCTCCAGTGGGGGCCACCCACACAGGTGCCCTGGGCCCATCAACCCCCGTGCCCTCACAGTGCTTTCAGCGACAGCACAATATAGAAATAACCCAAGTGAGCCATAGTTGTCCAGGGAAGGTGACAGTTCAGGCAAATTGCCTTCACAGCCTGTGGGCCCAGATTGGCTACTGACGTTCGGCACAGCCCCCAAGTGGACCGAAGAGGATGGCACCTGTGGCCCTGCCAGCCAGGCTCCTGGTAACATCTGAACTTGGAACCCTGCCATTCCTGGTGAGAGAGAGCTAGTGGTTGTAGGGGGAGGCTGACTACAGGGTTCTTCAAACCTCACATGCTAGGGGAGCCTCCCAGAACCTCTCAACTCAAAATTTGGCTCTGTTGTGCAATTCTGGCAACCACAGCCTCATTTTCCATATCTGCAATGGTGGCCCTGTCCTCCGAGGCTGCTGAGGATTAAGTCTCATACCTGCCCTGGGGCTGTCATATCATAGTTGTTTCCTATAAGGGACAGAATCGCATCTCAGATATCCTATCCAGGGAAGCTAGAGGCATGTGCTCACTATGGAGAGGGATGACAGGAGCCTGCACACTGTCCCCAGGGCGAGGCAACTCTCTTGGCCTCGGAGGCCATGGCTCTGATGAAGCATGGTTCTCAGTCATCCTCTTCTGCTTGTACCTTCCTTTAGCTGGTTTGGGCGGCTGAGTGCTGGAAGCCAGGCCCAGCAGCCACAGGAAATGAGCTACTGTGAATGGAGCTGAAAGGACCCAATGACTTCCAGGAGGAGGAGATGACGCCCAGCGGGATCTGTGTGACCAGGCTGACCCATGGCAGGTCTCTGCTATGTCCTTGTCCCTCCCAGACACCTGCCCTACAGGGCCTCGGTTTCTCCACTAGTCAAGTGTGCAGTAGGCCATCTCAGTCCCTTGGGTACCCTGGCTCTCCTCGATAGACTCCTCAGTGTGGGCATCCTGCAACTAGGTGGCTTTTGTGTCTGGGGACTGAGGTCTTGAACGAGAATGAACTCCACAAGGCAGGCGCACTGGAACCCTTGGGGGCTCATTGCTGCGTCAGGCCATTGGAGTGACTGCCTGGCCTCTGGGGAGCTGTGCCTCACCCTGGCCTCCCTCTACCTCAGGGCTCAGTGTGAGTTTGGCTTTGGGCTGGAGAGCTGGAATTCCAGTTTGCTGATTGTAATTGTTCTCTGCTCTGTACACATAGGCCCCTCGCTGCTCCTCGACGGGATCTGAGGTCCTTCCTGCAGGCCTTCGCCTGCTGTGCCCTCTGCCTGGCCTTCTCTCTCAAGATATCTTCAAAAGCTGGCTTTCTTCCTGCAGGTCTGAGTTGGACTGTCACCTCCTTAGAAAGGCCTTCCTTGGTCACCTTGTCACTTGATCCCCTATCGTGTTGCCTGCTTCAGCTGGAAAGGCTGTGGTTCTATTTTTGTTTGTTTGTTGTATGTGTATATGAGACGGGGGTGAGTATGTGTCTGAGGCCCCTTTCCAGATACATCTGCCACTTTGGGAATCTGGTTTTACGTGGGTACTAAGGAATTAAACCCAGGCCATCAACCTTTCTAAGCAGGCACCTTTAATTATCTCCTCAGCCTTCTAAAAATTTTAAAATATGTTAAAAAATTTATTTTTAAGGAGAGACAGTGAATGGGTACCTCAGGGCCTCCTGCCACTGCAAACAAACTCCAGATGCATGCATGCACCACTTTATGAATCTGGCTTACATGGGTACTAGAGAATCAACCCAGGCCATCAGTCTTTGCAAACCAGTGCCTTTAACCACTGAGCCACCTCTCCAGCCCCTCTAAATGGATTTGACTGTGGGTTGGCTCCTATGCTCACTCCCCTGCAATGCCAGTGCCTAGCATGCAGCAGGTGCTTGATCATGTGGTCGGGATCAATGGACTCCATGCCCGAAGGCAAGTGAGAGGGACAGGAGGGTGAGGGGCATGAGAACAAGGCATGAAGACTTATGGAGGTAGCGGGGGCTGAGCGTGTAAAGATTTAATTAACAGAAGGCATAGGGACAAGTGGGGTACCTTGGCTGGGTCTTGGGCAGGATAAAGTGCTTGGGAAGGGGTATGTAAGGTCACCCGCAGCCGTGAAGGAAGGGAAGGGGCAGCTCTTCCCTCAGTGGGCCTGGCTTGGGCAAGGCTAAGCCTAGGCATGGGGCAGCGTGGCCAGAGGGGACGGGCATGGCTTGGCTCGTGCTTTCTGTCTAGAGTACACGGTGCTGGGTGTTATGTAAGGAAAGGCCCCGGGCAGGGCAGAAGGAGTGGGCCCAGGCTGACCCAATAGGGAGCACAGGCAAGACTGGCCCTTCTCTGGCCTCTGAAACATCTGTGAAATAACCAGTTTCCAAGGCAACTTTATTGTCCATACAAGTGAGCCCTTTGGTGTGTTTCTTGGGGGCACGCTGAACTTTGGTCTATGATAACTGGAGAGGAGAAGGAAAGACAGCCAGGTCTCTCCCCTCCCCCAGAGATCACTTCCCTCCTAGTCTGGACCTTCAGCCTGGGCCAGAACCCCTAGAGCTTCCTTGAACTGTCCTTGCTCAGTCACAGCATGAGAAAAGTAGCTATTACACCCAGTCTCCCATGGACCTGTGGGGCCCCTAAGAGCCTACATGATTTCTAAAAAGAACAGATTTACCCTTTCTGATTTCAAAACTTGCTACAAAACTGCAGCAATCAAGAGTGTGCTAGTGACATAAGAAAGACAGAGCCGAGCCATGGGAGAAAAATGCAATCCAGAAATAAACTCACGGATGGCCAATCGGTTTCTTTTTCTTTATTTTCATCCAGACCCTCTTTTCTGAAAAACATAAAGCATGCTCATGAATGGCACCCTTGGGAAGCAAACCCAAGTGACCCCTCAGCTGTGAGTCAGCAATGATACAAAGGAAGCTTAAACGATACTATGTAAAGGGCTTCCAGGCAGAAGAGTTATGGAAAGTTAAAATCAACTGGAGAAGGAGAAGCTTCTGTTTTTCAAACATTTTGATACAATTATTTTTCATTCTTTTTTCTGTTGTTTAGATTATCTGTGAGAGGAGCATAAGAATTCCGACAATCTAGAGACCATGTACAGGCCCCTTGATCCTACTGAAGGTCAGTTACAATCCACCTGATTCCAATGGTACCGCCTCTTGAGATTTCCTCCAGGGGCACGTCCATGATACACACACTTCCACAACCAGTACCTAGCCAGAGAGCCCTAAAACTTGGACTGCTATAAAATACTTTGCAAAGACATGGGATTAGGCAAATCAAATTTTGAAGCATTTTGGGTTTTGTTTGTTTGTTTTGTTTTTTCGAGGTAGGGCTTCACTGTAGCCCAGGCTGACCAGGAATTCACTATATAGTCTCAGGGTGGCCTTGAACTCCTGGTGATCCTCCTACCTCTGCCTCCCTAGGCAAATCAATTTTTGATGAAGGTGACAAGACCATGTGAGAGAAAGAACAGTCTCTTCAA
Organism: Zapus hudsonius; assembly: GCA_004024765.1. Classification (NCBI taxonomy): domain Eukaryota; kingdom Metazoa; phylum Chordata; class Mammalia; order Rodentia; family Dipodidae; genus Zapus; species Zapus hudsonius. Next base: position 56,086 of record PVHP010002087.1, read on the forward strand.
CAGATAAATGCCAGAGAATCAGATCAGACTCCTACCTTACATCTTTTGAAAAAGTTAGCTCAAAGTGGATCAAAAACCTGAATTTAGGATCTAAAAGTATTAAAACTCAGAAGTAAAAAACATAGGTGTAAATCTTCATGACATTGACTTTGGTCACAAAATTTTAGATATAGCACCAAAACATAAATAATTGTATGGTTTAAGACCCTCCCTAATGACTTCATTTTAATATCATTATCACTGTAGAGAGCCTGTCTCCTAAGAAAGTCATATTCTAAGCTGGGCGTGGTGGCACACGCCTTTAATCCCAGCCCTCGGGAGGCAGAGGTAGGAGGATTGCCATAAATTCAAGGCCACCCTGAGACTACAGAGTGAATTCCAGGTCAGCCTGGGCTAGAGCGAGACACTACCTCAGAAAAAAAAAAAATAAAAAGAAAACCTCAAAAATGGGCAGATGAAGTCACATAGACCAGGTCAAGTCCAAAGCTGCAAGCTCTTCTTACTATGTTGATAGTTAATAGTTTTTGATGGACAAAACTTTCTCATTTTGGTGAAATCCAATTGTATTTTTTTTGTCATTTATGTTTTGGTGCTATATCTAAAATTTTGTGACCAAAGTCAGTCTCGGTGGCCTTGAAGTCACAGTGATCCTCCTACCTCTGCCTCCCAAGTGCTGGGATGCACCTGGCTGCCTGGCTTTGGGGGTGTCTGCTTTTTTTTTCAGATGCATACATAGTCTCCGTGGTGTGGTGTGTGTGATGTGACTTGGGCTAGCAGGGGCTTCTTCTCTGACTGGTAAGGATTGACAAGATGAGAAAGCAAATATAGCAAGGTGGAAGGAAGCGTCTGTTGACATTAAAGCTCCCTGGAAACAGGGAGAGGTCCCAAGGAGTTGTGGATGACTGTGAAAGGGGATCTGTTTTTAGATACATTTCAATGTTCCACCCATTTCCCTCCCTCCACTTTGGGTTGGTCTTCAGGGAGTGCGGGCTCTGTTCCCCGCCCTGTTTCTTGATTCACAAACCTGGGTCCGCTGTTGTCCAGGGGAAATGGAAACCACGTCAGGGAGATCTGGCCCTGACAGCTGGACACACTGTCATCCTGCCCTCTTAGGAAACTATAGCAGTTAGCTTCTCATTGCTGGGAAAAAAAAAACACCCAACCAAAAGCAGCTGATGGAATGAAAGTTTTTTATTTTGGGTTATAGTCTCCAGGGGAAGGAAGCTTCATGATGACAAGGGACAGCATGGCATGAGCAGAGTCTGGATATCACCTCTGCCGCAGCAGGTGGGCAACAAAGCAGGAGAGGGAGCCGAGCTCTGCAAGGTGGAGCTGACTGTAATACCCAGAAGCCCTTCCCCAACAACACCCTCCTCCAGCAAGGCTCCACCTTCCAACCTGCTACCACCTGGGGTTCAAGCACTCAGAGCACGTGAGTTTATGAAGCACAGGATTCAAACCACTACAGATACCCACCATTTGGAGCTCCTAAGACAATGGGCCATTGGTCTCATTGTGATGTGTGGGGTATGTGCATGTGTGCCCATGGACAGGGAAAATCACTAGGTGTCCCCTCATCACTAACCTGCTTGTCTTTTCCTTGTGACAGAGTCTCCTCTTGGTTCCGGAGCTTGAAGTCCACAAGCCCCACTCCCCACAGGATCTGCCCTGATGCTTTATGGGGGTTTTGGAGATTTGAACTCCAACAGTCTCAGGCCCTTTCCAGCCCTCATGCCTGTGCAGGAAGCACACTTAGAATGTTCTCATGAATTCTTCACACTAAACCCTTGTCAGAATGTGGTTTGCATGTATAGTTTCCCATTCTATGCAAGGGCTTCTTACTAGTTATGGTAAGTTATGGTAAGTTTGGTAGTTAATGGTTTTGATGGACAAAGCTTTCTCATTTTGGTGAAATATTTACTACCCTTGCAAGTCCTATGCAGCAAAGGGTTGTTGTAGATCCCAGGCTGGTTAACATTCTTCATTTAAGGTAAGGTATCAACTCAAAAGTGTCAGCAGGGACTGGAGAGATGGCTCAGTGGTTAAGCTGCTTGCCTGCAAAGCCTAAGGGCCCTGTTCCATTCCCCAGTTCCCATGTAAAGCCAGATGCACAAAGCAGTGCATACATCTGGGATTCTTTGTAGTGGCAAGAGGCCCTATCTCTCTCTCCTTCACTTTCTGTTTGTATCTCTCTGCTTGCAAATAAATAAATAAATAAATAAATAAATAAATAAATAAAATATTTTTAAAATATTTATTTATTTGCAAGCAGAGAGAGGTAGAAGGGAGACAGGCAGAGAGAATGGGCGGCCAGGGCCTCCAGCCACTGCAAATTAACTCCAGACACACGCGCCACCTTGTGCATCTGGCTCTAGGAGTACTGGGAAATCCAAGTCCGGTCCTTCTGCTTTGCAGGCAAACACCTTAACTGATAATCCATCTCTCCAGCCTAACAACAGTTTTTTTTTGAAAAGGAAAATAATGAGTATTAGTGTTGCAAGATTTGGGGGGGTTCATGAAGGGTCCCCCAAAATGTATTAACCCCAAATTTGGGTCCCGTCCTGTTTTTAACAAAGAATTAATAAAAAACGGACTCAAGAAGGATAAATTATGAATTATTAAGTTTATTTAGGGAGGAATCACCAATTGTGGGATTTATCTAAGGGAAACTGGGACCTAGGAAGAAGTCTAGAGCAGTTACGAGCACGTGGAAGGGAAGAGACAGGAATTTGTGTGGAAGGCACAGCATAGTCTGGGAGATTCAAGTTAGAGAAACGAGGTCTTTAGGGAAGAAGGCTGGGACGGAGCCACAAGCGTGTGGGAGAGAAGCCTTTGCAGGGAGCGTCCCGTGGAAGAAAAAGGTGATGGTTTGAAGAGAGGAGAGGGTGCCAGGCAGTAGGAATGGCACTAAAAGAGTTATATACCCATGGCTTATACCCTGAGTTTAGAGGTGACAGGTCCAGAGTTAGAGAAAGCACCCACGTGGTAGATCTAGAATGTAAGAGTAATACACACATGGTAGATTCGGAGACCAGAGGAAAATCCGACATGTAATTAAAGTTAAAAGTTAACCCAAAGTACGAAGCAGAGGCAAGCAGAAACCACCTAGACCATGAAGCAGTATTCTGCTGCCCGCCCCCCAAGCCAGGCTGGGTGGGAGAGGAAGCCATGCATATATATCCAAGCCGAGATCACAGAGCAGAATGAGGGGATGTGGAGAGGGTGCAGGAGGCTGGGAACAGCCTTTGTAGTTGATTGAAAATGTATTCTTTGGTCAGATTCAGGTATGCAGAGGGCAAGACCCATGTAGATTCAAGGCAGGCTCGAGGGCCAGCCCTGCTGGCGAGTGAGCGGGCAGCAGCCGGTGCTGCAGCTGCTGGAGCTGAGTCCTGCCCAGGGGAGGAGGGGGACGGTGGCATCGGTTCTCTCTGGGCCTCTGATCTAACCGAAACTGCTTAAAAGAAGCTAGCTTTCCCCTGTTCCTCTTTCATAAGGGAGGCTGTCGAGAAAATGGAACTGTGGTGGAATTATAAAGTGACATCCCTGTAGAAAGGAGTTGTCTAGTTCCTCACAAATTCCCATACACACCAGCACGACCAGGCCTGGGTGCCTTCTGCACTGATCCAGTTTAGATGTTTGATGACCCTCAAAGGCCCATAAGGTAAAGGCTTGGCCCCAGGGAGATGCTGCCATGAACCTGGTGGGCAGTCTTCTGGTCAGCAGCCATCTCCTCTTCCTCTTCGCTCCCTGCCTGCCACAGGCTCTGGCCGTGATGTGCTCCCTCACCACAGGCCCCAAACAATGGCACCAAGTGAAAATGTGAGCCAAAACATGCTTTTGCTAAGTACAATTCGTTACGTCAGAGATTTTATTATAGTAATGTGTAATGTTGGCCAGACACATGCTCAGAATAATTGAAAGGAAGTACTGAATACTTGTGTCACTGTTTTTGTTTTTTCAAGGTAGGGTCTCACTCCAGCCCAGGCTGACCTGGAACTCACTCGGTAGCCACAGGCTGGCCTCAAACTCATGGTGATCCTCCTGCCTCAGCCTCCTGAGTGCTGGGATTCAACGTGTGCAGCACCACGCCTGGGTTCAGTGTCTGTCTGTTTATTTATTTATTTGAGAGTGAGAGAAAGAAAGAGGCAGATACACAGAGAGAAAATGGATGTTCCAGGGCCTCCAGCCACTGCAAACAAACTCCAGAAATCTGGCTTTACGTGGGTACTGGGGACTTGAACTCGGGTCTTTCTGCTTTGCAAGCAAACACCTTAACCACTAAGCAATCTCTCCAGCCCTTGTTTTTTGTCTTTTGAGGTAGGGTCTTGCTTTAACCCAGGATGACCTGGAATTCACTATGTAGTCTCAGGGTGGCCTAGAACTCACAGCAATCCTCATACCTCTGCCTCCCAAATGCTGCGATTAAAGGCATGTGCCACTGCACCCAGCAAGTGTCACTATTTTTAACCATTTTCTTTTTTGTGGTGCTGATGATCAACACATGCTAAGCAAATGCTCTCTACCTTGGAGCCACACCAGCCCCCAATGTCAGTGTTTACAGTAGCCAAACAATGCCCGTCAGCAGAACCATGGCTCAAGTCCTGTGGGACTTTTGTGCACAATGGAAGAATATTCAGCATAAGAGGAAAGAAGCTGTGACAAGTGCCACAGCCTGGGTCCTGGCTTTGATTCGGCTTGTCCCCCACAGGCCATGTGTTGGCCCTTTGTTTTGAGAGGTGGTGGGACCCTAGAGATGAGAACATTACTAGGGGTGGGCTCTCCTCTTCTGGTTCCTGATGGTGCTTTCTGCCTCTGGGTTGTGCGAATGCTCCCACTGTGACTGGCAGCGCTCTCCCATCTCCACCATGAGCCCAAATCGCCTAAAACCCGGTGCAAGAATAAATCTTCCCTCCCTTCTCTGACTTCTGTCACATATTTTGTCATATCACCATAAATCTCAGCAACACTTATCTGAAGTTCAGTTTAGACCATCTGTAGAAACAGCAATCTGGCCCGGAGCTTGGGGTAGGAAATTGCCTAAGAAGCACAGGGTTGCTCTGGAGGTGATGAAAATGTTTTGGAAGCAGAGACAGTGGTTACACAACACTGTGAATATACCAAATGCCACCCAATTAGACCCTCTTAATTGGACACTTATTTTATGTAAATTTCACAATAAATCAACTCACCAGTGAACCAAGAATTTATTTGAGGAACTCCTGCAGATCAATGAGAAAGAAAGCCCCAAAACCCATTAGGAAAACGAGACCTGAGTACCAGAGCTCAGTCATGAGCAGGAGCCCCTCCTCCTGTCAACCTGATTAGGGACCCACATGGCTGCTCATTCGTTTTTCCATTTCCTGCATTTTCAGATTTCTTTTGAAAAATTTAATCTATATATGAGTGTGGGCGTGCTGGGACCACTTGCCATTGCAAATGAACTCCAGATGCTTGAGCCGCTTTGTGCGTCTGGCTTATGTGGGTGGCTTGGGAATTGAACCTGGGCCAGCAGGCTTCGCAAGTGTTTTTAACCTTCGAGCCATCTTCCCAGGCCCTAGATTTCTTTCTTAAAGAGGATGAGCAAAATGGGAGCTGCTAGCTTCAGACGGGTGTTTCAGAAGGATGATGGAAGTTTCTTTGGGTTGTGCATGTGTGAAGCCAAGTATTCAGAAGCGGGAGGCACCCACTCCTCACTGCAGTGGGGGTGGGGGGAGAAACAGGTGCTCAGGAGGTTCTTCTGAGGGGTTCGAGGACAGGAGAGGGACTTGGGGGGTCCTGGAGAGGGATTGGCCTCCAGGGCACAGCAGAGGGAGAAGCAGGGAGGGCCTGGTGTGGTCTTTCTAGATCCAGAGCTTCTGCAGTCTTGGAGCGGGTGTGGGGTTGTCATTTGCATGGAATGGGATGGAACCCAAAATTCGGGCTTCAGATATTTAGTGACAAAGCCAAGGGGCTGCATGCCCAGTGCAGCCTCTTGGGGAACAGGACCTCTCCTGTTGGGCCTCAGTATCTCCACTTGCACCACTGGGGACCTGGACTGGGTTCCTGGGCTCTTTTTCTGCTGGCCCAGGGGCACACATTATATCTGTAAAGCTGCACTTGAGTGCCGGTGGCTCTCCAGAGCCAAGGCTTTCCTGACCTCGCTCTACCAGGGGCTCTGGGAGGAGATGAAGGCAGTGCCCACCAGCCCCTCTAGTCACCGGTCCTTCCTCCTGAGAGGCAGGAATAACACTCAGGCTACTGCATCTGAGTTGGCTCTAGTCCCCACATTGCCAGCAGGCCGCCTCCACTGTCCTGGCCTCTAGCGGGAGCCCAGGGAGAATCCAGAAGTGCACCCCACACGTACCTCCCCCCAAAGAATATATATGCATGGATATGTGTGCACAGAAGAGAGACTCTTGGCTATCTGAAATCAGAAGGATTCCAACAATTTTCATCATACGGTTGGGGACACAGGCCCAGAGATAGACACTGCTTGAGGCCACATAGCAGATGTGGACCAGGTATTAGAGAGGGGCTGGTCAACACTGCCACCACAGCAGCTGCCTGTGACCTTAGAAACTTCTTCCCAAGTCAGCCATTTCTCCTGTCCCGTGATGCCCTACACAACAACATGTGAAAAGTCGTGTGACTGGACTGATACAGACGGCCTGGCGACTCCTTGTGACAGAGCAGTGGGGTCTTCCTGCTGACCTCTGCTTTGGGGGACAGACTCGAGTTTTCTGCCTTTGTATTTGGAAAAGGAGAACAGGTATTAAACCACGATTGTCTCTTCTTCCTGACCTTGGCCATAGGAGTCTCCCCTCCTCAGGGACCCTGCTGCCGACCTCAGGCCAAAGTTGAGATTGGGAAGAGACTCTGGAGGTGACAGGCAGGGCTGTACAGAGGCTGCAGGGAATGGCTTGGAGAGGTGGCTGTGGTGAGTTGCAGGCGAGAGCAGTGTGCCCCATGGGTGCAGCTGCCCGAGGTCCCATGCCCGCCGCCATGCTGGGTCTCCTCAGCTCATTTGGCAGCTTGGCAAAGGGGAGATGGGGCAGAGTCAGGATCCTAGGAACTGCCTCCAGACCCAGCTGTGCCAGCACCACAGCTGTTTCTGTCCCCGGTAACCAGGAGCGCCCAAGGTTGTAAGGCCTCCAAGCACGAGACAGCTGCTGCGGTGAGCCGGGTGCCACAGTGGGGCCCAGGGCCGCGAGAAGATGGTTGCTGATTATGATGTGCTTTCCTTTTGTTTGTATTTTAGGTGCCTTTCCTAGTAAAAAGAGAGACTTACTGGTGTAGGTGGACATTTTCAGGAGTTGAGTGAGCAGTGTGACTGTCTGAGAGTGCCAATGAGGTAGGGACTTGGGAGTGTCTTTGAGACACTGGGCTTTTCTTGGCTTTGGGGTGGCAAGCACTAGGCTGCCTGGGCGGCCTCGAGGGGCCTTCTGGAGGTAAAGTTCAAACACAGTGATCCTCCTGCCTCTGCCTTCCTAGTGCTGGGATTAAAGGTGTGTGCCACCACACCAGCCGCTTACTGTCTTTTTGATATCCATGGGATCTGTAGTGGTGTTTCCTGTTTACCTCTCATATTAATAATATACACATTGTGCTAACTTTTCGGGGGAATGTGAACAAACATCTCTTCACGCTAGACAGGGTACCAGTGACAAACCAAAGTAAAGTTCCACCAAAGTACAACTTGGCCAACAAGTGAGTTGACCGGTATTCCTTACAGGAGTGTGAGTGTGTGAACGGGGGTTATTTACAGGAGTACAAATGTCTCAAAGGCTACTGCATCACTGAAAAGCCATCTGAGCATGGGTGAGAGCTCATGAAACCTGACTCTTCCAAGCAGTTTTCCTACTTATCTTGTGAATCCTGAACATTTCAGGAGCTTCCTGAAGTTTTCAATTATTGACTTTCTGACCCTTGTAAGTTTCATTTGCTTTCTGAGTCTTCTCAAAAAAACATTTATTTATGAGAGAGAGAGAGAGAGAGAGAGAGAGAGAGAGAGAGAGAGAGAGAGAGAGAGAGAGAGAGAACACACCAGGGCTTCCAGCCACTGCAAATGAACTCCAGGTGCATATACTACCTTGTACATCTGGCTTTATGTGTGCACTGGGGAACTGAACTCAGGTCCTTCTGCTTTACAGGCAAGTGCCTTAACTGCTGAACCATCTCCCCAGCCCTACTTTCAGAGTTGTAATAAGCCTCTCTGAATGCATCAATTTTGAGGAGGTTGCTACACAACACTGGTCCACCTCTCTTTTTGCCTTAGGCATTTATTAATTTAAATGATTTTTTTAATAAGGAATCAACTTTTGGTTTTGGTCATTTCTTGTTTATAATTTCATCGATTTTTTTTGCCCTGGCTTTTATTATTCCTTTTCTTTTGATTTCTTTGGATTTAATATTCCCTTTCTGTGGTTTTCTGAAGTGGAAGCTGAAATGAGTGATTTTGGATTTTCCTCTTTTTCTCATACATGCATTTATTGCTGTAATTTTCATCTGAGCACTAATCTTTCTGCAGCCCACAAAGTTTTATGCTGCAATAGTTAAACAACATTAAAGTTTCTTTAGAGTGGTCTTAAATTTTGGTGCTTTTTGGATGTGTATTGTTTAATCTCCATCTCTTCAGATTCTTTTTTTAGTTATTCTGTTATTGACTTTTAATTTAATTCCACTGTGGCCTAAGAGTAGACATTGTATAATTTTCTTTCTTTTTATTATTTATTTATTTATTTTCCAAACGTTGTAGTTTTTATCCCTCTCCCCTACTCCCAATTTCCCTGGAGCCCTCCTCAATGGGGTTTTTGGTATTTGCTGTGGAGTAATTAAGACCTCAGTTAGTCTCTCTATGTGTGAGCGGGGTGTGCCTCAGGATATTTCTATCTACCCGTGATTCTTATCATCCTTCCACTCCTTCTTTGCAACGATCCCTGAGCTTTGGTGGGCCCATTTGTTGTCTAATTTAGTGTTGAGTTCTCTGTAGCCTCTGAATCTCTGCTTTGATGGGTTTTGATTAATCACAGTGTTTGTTGCCTTTTCCTGGAGCTGGTTGTCAGGCTAGCAGTGCAAGTGGTACTTGTGTCACTGTTTGCTCTTCACCTTTTCTTGGGCCCCCACAGATGTGGTAGAGTTGGCACTTCTCATGGCAGTCGGCTATCTTTTGTTGTTGTGGTGATGGACCCTGGATCTCCCTAGTATTCTCTGCTATTTTTATTTTTTGGGTGGAGTCAGAGAAGGATGTACTGTGCAGTATCTTGACTTCTTATTCCCCTGATTTCTTTGGCATGGATCCTATTCATTCATCTTAACTAGAAGCCTCATCATTTCCATTCTTTTAAGTTTGTTAATTCTCATGACCCAGGAGGGAATCTACTAGGTGAATGCTCTTGTGAGCTAGAGAAGGATCTGCATTCTACTGTCAACGGATCAAGTCGTCAAGGAGGTCCTGAGAGGCCTTTGTATGAAGATGGAGATGCCAGAACCATGGAGTATTCACCAAGAAAAAGTACAGGCTCAGAAGAGAACCAACCTGGGGGAGAGGCTGTGTGTGCTGCAGGCAGCAGAGCTGGAGGGGAGGGGCTACCCAAGCCTTTTGGAGCTCTGATGTTTTCATCATGAATCCTAGACCCTGGACATGGAGTTTTAGTATTCCATGTCTGCCCTCTGGGGCTTCAGTTTTTCTTTCCAGCTTTTCCTTGCTATGCTCCATTCTTGCCTTTTGGAATGGGAATGCTTGCTCGGTGCCATTCATTATATGTTGGAAGTGTGTTACTTCTTGTTTGGTTTTTATAAAGTTCCACTTAGGAGATTGGCTTGAGAGACTGACGTCACACCCTTGCCACAGCAGGCGGCAAAGAGCAGCAGGAGAGTGAGCTGAGCTAACACTGGCAAGCTAGGACTAATAAACCACCAGGGTTCACCCCTAGTAACACACCTCCTCCAGCAAGGCTCCACCTCCCAAATTCCATCAGCTGGAGATCAAGCATTCAGAACACATGAGCTTATGGGGAACACCTAATTCAAACCACCAGACCAGTTCAACCATCTTAGTTTATGGCTTTTGACCTCAGCCACCTTATCACAGCTTGGCTATGGAGGCTCCAGCCACATCAGTGTTTTATAGTAAAGAAGAAAGGATAGGGTGCGAGCCAGCCTGACTCCTAGCTCTGTCTTGACTAGTCCCACCAAGCCTTCTAAGTGGAGCTGGGGCTCAGGGAGCCTGGGGGATGTGATTTTAAGCCTCACGCTGCAGTGCAAGGTGAGAACAGAGCTCTGTGCTCTGTTCACGAGGAAGAGGGTATCCTGTTATAGGGCTGTTCACTCCACCCTACCTCATCCCATATCTCACACCTTCAAGAACTTTCCAGACTACTGGGGTTTCATGTCTACCAGGGCATGAGTCAGTGCTTTCTGCTGGATCCCGTTGGAGGGGCAGAGGCCCAGAGGACATGTTGTGATGTAAGGGGCTAAGTCTTGCCTGTGGCTGGCCCTGTGCCGGCACCTGTCCCTGCATGTGTGCCCTTGAAGCAACTGAGCCATCTCCCCATCCCAGCACTTGTGACCTGTGCAGAGGTGCTGCTGGGCATAGCCTCACCCTGTGTACATGGCCTCACAGCACCGGAGCCATGAGCGCTGAGCTGGTGCTGACCATGGGTGTTCTCCCAGTGAGCCTGGGTGGTGACTGTGTCTCTCCCCCATTTCACAGAGGAGGAAACTGAGGCACAAGAGCTTATGCACAGCCAGGGAATGACCATGTTGGGAAATGACTATGGTCTGGTCACAGGGCTTCATTTTGCACACTTCCTGGGTTGGTGCCCTGTGAACCTCACTGGGGAAGGATGGCACTATCCACACACCACAAGAGGATAGCAGGACATGCTCCGCTCACACACACTGGCCTCCATTGTCCATTCTCAGCCCCGGGGCTTCCTCAGCTTCCCACCCTCAGCTCAGCATGGCATGCCTGGGTATAGATCCTCCTTCAGGCCATTTTAAATTCTATTTCCTTGGAATTCTGGATACTGGCTGGATACTGGGAGATGTGCCAACTCCCCAGAGGAGAGTAACTGGGAATACTATGTCTCTTCTACAGAAACCGCAGATGAGAGACCCTGCTGGGAAGGGGGCTCCATGCTGCCTTTTCCTGTCCTGGGAGGGAGTCTCATGTTGAAGACTGTCCAGCATAGGGGGCAGCTCTCTGAAGGTTTCCAGAGAAGCAAGGGGTGTGTGTGCACGTGTGTGACAGAGCTTTCATTCACTGACATCGTGAATGTTTTTGATTTTAAGTAGGTAAATATATTCTTACCTCACAAATACTGGGAAGGCTGGGCAAAGGGGGCATTTTAAACACAGAGAAAGCCATTAATAGCGCCTCTGGGGCTGGATAGATGGCTTAGCAGTTAAGGTGTTTGCCTGACAAGCAGAAGGACCTAAGCTGAATCCCCAGGACCCATGTACAGCCAGATGCACAAGGTGGCACATGCATCTGGAGTTCGTTTGCAGTGGCTGGAGACCCTGGTGTGCCCGTTCTCTCTCTCCGTCTGGCTGCTTCCTCTCTCTCTCTTTCTCTCTCTCTCTGTCTTTGTCTCTCACTCTCTGTAAAATAAACAAATTTTTTAAAAAGTTCTTCTGGAGTACTGTGTGGTGGGTCCACTGCTGGACCATGGAGACATCCAGCAGACCAGGCCCTGAGCTTCCCCTGAAGGGCTCCACAGCCCAAGAAGGACCACACAGATCATATAATCAGCCCTTAGCAGGCCATGAGGACTCCCTCCCTGTAAAGAACAGGTTTAGCCCTCTCAGAGGACTCATCATCCAAAAGCTGTGGTCAGCAGGACCTCCACCTTCCACCTTTGCTGTCCTTGTTGACCCGGATGGGAATTTCCTAAGAAAGCTCAGAGCTGTGCAGAGTCACCTCACAGCCCACTGTGAGTTGGCAGGGCTGGGCAGCAGAGGGGCTTCCCTGGAAGTCACTCAAGGGTCTAGATTCCTTTAGTCTTAGGTCTCTGCTGTTCTATGGGTCTTCTATGTATTGTAACGGCACACCTGGCCTAAGCTGCTTTGAGGAAGAAGGGTTTATTTGGTTTCAGGGGGTTCTGTGTGGTCACTTGTATCATGCGCTTGGGCAGAACACCACTTCAGGGGAGTCCTATGGTAGAGGAGGTTCACATCTTGAGAAAGACACAAAGGGGGGTAGTATAAATCCGTCACTTCTTCCAGCTAGGCCCCACCTGCTAACGATGATGGAACCTTCCAAAATAGCATCACCAACTAGGACCTAGGCTTTGACACAGAGCTTATGAGTGACACTTCAGACTTGTGGGGATGAACTATAACAACACACCGTGGAAAGGAACTGTCAGAATGAACTATGGGAAAGAACTGTGGGAATATTTCTCATAGACCTTACAGATAACTTTTCTGAGAATGTTGCTGTGAGATGCTAAATTCCTTACTTGTAATTTGCCCTAAAGTTAATCTTACAACTTAAAGCAATGCAAGTAGGTTTCCTTGGCCTTAGTGCGTCTTTGGCCTGAACAGCACAGGTGACCTATATTGATAATGTATAGAGATGCTGATTGATCTTAAGCTATGTATGCTCTTTGCTCAATTTTCCCAGTGGCCTGGTTGGACTCTCGACTCAGAGAAAATGTGTATGCTTAATGTTAGGTTGGAACTCAGGCCCCAAAATGGAGTCCACCTGCAGCACCTCAGTTTCCCCTGAAGGCAATTCCACGAGCTTCAAGAGAAGTGTCAGTGTCGAAACCAGAACCCAACAGGAGTTAGAGAAAAAGCCTGCCTTGTAACCCCCCCCTTGCTGTGTCTCTGTCTGGCTGAAGGGACATCCCTTCCCCCATCCAGACTACCTGGGACCCCCACCTGGGAGCCTACAGTGATGGGCCCCTAGACTTCCAGCCTCATTTCCTCTATATGATCACAAATCTGACCATTCCAAGTGCTTTTTCTCTGCCCTGGTGAGACAGCCTGGCAGCTCTTGTTTTCTCTGAATAAAGACTTTTCTTCCTTTCAGAGTGGTCTCGTGGTCTTGGCCAGTCTCAAACCTTACACTTAAGAAGTGCTGGTAACTATGGGCCCACAGATCTGCTGAAGGCAACAGGACAGCTTAATGTGACTGAACTTGTGATCAGAGTGTGTTCTGGACAGCCGAGTCCAACAGGTCACACCCCTGAACCTCTTCCTTTAACAAATGTTTAAGGTTTATCCAAAGTCAAAGTTTCTTACCCTTTGCTCATACAACATCCTCTTTTTCATGTATGACTGGTTTTGGCTGTTCAATAAACAGGCCAACAAATACCTGTCTGCAGAGGAAGCCGCAGCCGCAGGGACCGCAGAGCCGCCATGACAGCAGGTGCAGCAGCTTGCTAGTGGCTTAAACTACACTTCTCCTCAGCCTCTCTTTTCCTCAGGCTGCTGCTAGGGTCAGCCGCCCACTCGAGGGCTGAGTGTCCCACCTAGCTCTCTTTCTTAAGCTCTGTTTCTAGGAGCAGTTTGCCAACTCCCGGATAGGAAGTTCCAGAGGTTAGTCTTCTAAATTCGGGGCTGTGCCCCACCCCCAAGAGGGCACATGGTGAAACTATCACAGGGAGATGAAAGGAGAGGAAAAGGTCCTGAAAAAAAAAAAAGCAGGGTTTTCTGGGCAAGGTCAGAGGTCCTGACATCACTTTCTCAATAGCTGGCCTTGTCATGCTGATTAAGAATGGAGCATAGGGAGGTTCCTAAGGCTCCCAAACATTACAGGCCGTGCCAAGACTCTTGGGTGCCCACCAGAATGAGAGGGTGAGACCCTATTGCTGAAGACCACATATGCTTGGGCTGCAGGTCACTGAGAAATCAAGCTGAAGCGGAGCTGGAAACCTCCTCCCTGTTAACCAGCTGACAGAAAGCTGGAAAAAGCTATGGCTGCAGGCAGCCCTATGGAGAGAGAAGTCATCAATGGTGGTGAGCAGCAGTGGACCTTGCAAGTCTTAAGACTGGCCAACCAGGCCAAATGTGCCAACTGGAGCAATAGTGGCACATCTATTGTGGGGGAAACCAACTGCTCAGTAATTGGACTGGAGGCCCGCTCCACAGGAGGGAATACATGCCTGGTACTGAAGACCTAGTCAAAAGCCTATGGGGGGGTATGAGCCCTAGGGGAGTAATGCCTGCTGTTGTCTGGATAAATATATATATATATATATATTAAGCCTACCAAACTGCCTTATAAGCACTTTTCTTAAGGGGTATACCTATATATTAATGCTACTCTCACTTTTGGTCATAAACGCTTCTATTTTCAGATGGCAGTGACCACCAGGATGACTGAAGGCACCATAGTGCTGAGAAGTGACAGTGGAGTGTTCAGCACTGAGACATCTCTATCAGTGTCAACAGAGGAAGAGGTGGAGGAAAGATTGTAAGAACCAAAGGAAGGGTAGGACTGCTCACAATGCAATCTTCCAGACACAAAATGGCCTTGATATTCATGACCTCATAGGGCCTGATAATACCTCCACAAGACCTTCATAACAGAAGGAAAAGATGATGACATCGAAACAAAATAGAGACTAATTGAGAGGGGAGGGGATATGATGGAGGTGGATTTGAGAGGGAAAGTGGGAGTGGAGAGGGAATTATCATGGTTTGTAGTCTATAATTATGGAAACTGTCAATAAAAAGTTTTAAAAATAAAAAAAGAAAAGAAGTCAGAAATTGGCTAGGTAGCTGAGTGGCTAGAAGCAGGAAGTATCCTGGAACCCAGCAGGAGGATAGGAACAAGATGACTAGGGGCCTAAACGTACAGCATGGGATCTGGTTTGCCTTATCTTTTCCTCCCTCAAGGAACCCTCCTCACAAAACCAGACAAAGGATATAAATAAGATCACAAGATGTCTGAACATATGGCTTGGGATCTGTCTTTTTCCGTATCTTGCCCATTCTTAGGAACGTAATGGAATTCCTGCCTTTTCTGGAAACAGCAGCACCTGGAGGCCAGAGGTGGTTGGAATGACCAGCTCAACCCCCATCCAGTGAACTCTTACAAAAGACCCCAATCAGGGTTTTAAGGTGGGCTTTCCTGTTTCCTGGGAACCCCTGCTGTCTCACAGCAGGAGCTCTGCATTCCTTCCTTCACTTAAGATCTATAATCTCTATAATAAACTCTTTCTAAATTTCACTCTCTATGCTCTGCGGACATCTTTTGTCAAAATTCACAACAAGAATCCAGAGGCTTCTTGTCATGTGGACGTCTCAGTGGACATTTTGTGTGGATGTGAATATCAGCACCCTAACTCCTGAGTTACAGCCCAAACAAGAGCTGAGAAAATCCCGGACACTCTCAGAGACACCGAGCTCCTGGCAGGTGGAGTCTCGTGTGCCCAAGAAGAGCAAACACAGAAGGTGGGTACCACTTGGCCCCCCTGAGATGGAGGGCACGGTGGGAAGTACATCTCTCAAGCCTCAAGCAAGGCAGATTCTTTCTCTGTGCAGCCCTTCTCCACAGCAGGTCTGGGGGCTCCTCTTCATCACTCCAAATCCCTGCCCACCACTCTTCCTCTTCACAGCCAGCCAGACGATGCCCTCAGCGTACTTGAACTTGCCCTCTACTCAGAGGAGCACACTGCTGTGTAGAGCAGACACCTCACTACTGCACTGTGGGGCTGCACTTTGGGAAGATTGGCCTGCACATTACAGGATGACAGTACCCCACTGGCCTTACCCACTAGATGGCCATGGCAACCCCCACCATATGCCCAGAGCTGACCACTAAAACCGTCTCCAGATAGTGCTCACTGTGCTGGGGCCAGGAGCACAGGATTCCTGGAGAGCTTTGTGTTGGGTAGGTGTGGGTGCGCTGGAGGGGAAGGTGGAGGAGTGTGTGGGGGACAGAAGGACTCCTTGCTCCCCTGAGGAAAAGCAAACCAGAGCCGCACTCCCAAGGACTCACTTCATGCCATGCAATCAGACTGGGTAGAACAAGGTCTCTGCAGGCTGAAGGCCCTGAGGCCCCTGGGCTTCAGAGAGGATGAGAGGTCTGCTAGGGTCCAGAGGAGTTTTCCCGAAGGGTGATGGAGGTTCCAGTGGTGGGTCCACTCCCTGAGGCAGGCAACAATATGATTCATTCTAGAGCTGGAGGGTCTTTGGAGTCACTGGGGTGGAGTGGGGCCTGGGGCACCTGCTTCTGGAGACCCTCTCACCTGCTACCTCTTCTCGAAGAGGACTTCTCAGCCTCCCACCCACCATTATCCTCAGCTTCAGCCTCTCCTGCAAGGTAGTCTGATAGCTGTTAAGAACTGCATGAAATTTTTCTCAGGAGACACACATCCCCTCCGGCTAGCACCAGGCTTCAGTGTTTGCCCAGTGGGTGCAATGCCCTGGAATTATAGAAACCGACTTTTGAATTTGTATACCCAAGAGTAGATTAGCTGCTTTTTAGAGCAGAGCCTGAAAGAAGGGAAACTAACCCTGGAGTCATTTAAACCAAGAGCGAAGCCAAGTGCTTCTGCTGTTGTCACTGCTCTGGGGTTTCTGTGGTTGTAATATCTGCCGACAGGCGCTCATTGGCGTCAGCACAAAACAAAACAGCGATATGTGAAAAATTTGTGTTATATGGGCAAAGGACAAGGAACTTTTGACCAAATAATTCTTTAAACATTTCTTAAAAGAAGGGATTTAGGGGTGTGACCTATTGGATGGACTCTACTGACCTGGAAAACACACACACACACACACACACACACACACACACACACACGTTCACAAATGCAATCACACTAAGCCCAATAGTTCTATGGAAACCTTTACAGTCCATTGCTTCCAGCATGGTCAGCATAGCTCACTCATGCACACACTGCTCTGGGCCAGGAGCGCAGCCAGGTCCCCAGGAAGTGAGGCAAAGAGCACGGCTTAAGTGTGGTCAGAATCTCTTAGCATTCCTTGTCAATAGTGGTCATCTGGGCTGTTCAGTGAAAATGTAAATAAACTAAGTCACATTGCTCTATGCAGGCTGATTACATGGCTGTAAGATTAACTTCAGGGCAAGTTACAAATCCTTAACTTAGCAGAAAAAGCATCTCATACAACATTGTCAGAGAAGTTGTTTATAAAAATATTTGTTTATTTTAGAGAGAATATGAATGAATGAGCATGACAGGGCCTGTTACTAATGTCAACAAATTGCAGACACATGTATCTCATGGAAGCCTCATGCATCCGGCTTTACATGGGTACTGGGGATTTGAGCCCAGGCCCTCAGGCTTTGTGAGCCAGTGCTGCTGTGCCATCTTCCCAGACCCAAGAAAAGTTAAAGTCCATAAGAAGCATTTCCACAGTTCCCTTTTCTTCTCTTAACCTGAGATTCCTGGGGAAATTACAAATTCTTGAGGTGCATTATTTTAATAGTCTAATAATCAAAGGGACAAGTGTCTTTTCTTAAAATATCTTCATTCCTGGCAGGACAATTACAAGTAACACCTCAGTTTTGAGGTGAATCAAGTCTGGATCAGGAATAAGTACCACAGATAGAATACAAGCAGGAGCCAAAGTTAGAGAGTAAGGGTAAGTTAGAAGAATTTATTAAGGATAGGGCGAAAACAAGAGATAAACAAAAAACAAACAAACAAACAAACAAACAAAAACAAGAAAGAGGAATTCCTCCCCTCTCCCAGCAGTCCTGGGAAGTTTCCTTCTGTAACTATAACACCTTCATGGAATTGTTAATACACCAGAGCTGGGAATGTGGGGAAACCCGAATCCGTGTTCCCGGCATGGTCTCTTATATTTGGCTCCATATACAGTATCTCCTATTCCCTTTGAGGTGAAAGCTGTGTCTTTTGGGTTGACAAGTCTTACAAAAATATAATCAATCAAAGCTGACATTTAAAGAAAACAAGTTTGTAAATGAAGCACTTGCTTACAGAGCACAGCATAGCTTCCCAAAGTGGTTTACTCTCTCTGAACAAAGAGAGAGAGAGAGAGAGAATTGATTTGTGAAGCTTATACATATTCATATCGGGGGTACCTTGGGGCAGGCACATTCTCGAACATGTTCAATTCAGGATATAGACAGTAGAGTGCATATCTCCAAAAGAAAAGATGGCAGGAAGGAGATCCCCAAACACAAACCATCTCATTACAAGGGGAGGGGAGGGGAGCAGAGGGGAGGGACCTCTGGTGGGCTTGTTTCGAAACCTGTGTTCTGTCTCCAAGATGCTTAGCAAACACAGGAACTCACGGGTCACTTCTGGTCTCTGTCATTAGCTTTTGGCTATGGTAGCTTGAAGAGAAAATAAAGCATGTGTTGGCCAGACTTTTGGAGGAAGGAAAAAACATAATCTTTCCCAGGGCTGGAGAGATGGCTCAGTGGTCAAAGGCGCCTGCTTGCAAAGCCTGGAGGCTTGGGTTTAATTCCCCAGCACCCACATAAAGCCAGACACACAAGGTGGCACATACATCTGGAGGTTTTTTCCAGTGTAAAGAGGACCTGGCACGTCCATTCTCTCTCCTCCCTTGAAAATAAATAATATAAACAATATGATTTTTTAAAAAAGCCTTTCCCACTCAGCCTCCTCTGGGCTGATTTCTGTTCTCCGTTCCTCTCCCCATCTTCCTGGTTTCCTAGTGACCAGTGCTTTTTTGGCACACACGTCATAGTGTATGAGGCTATTCTAATTACTTCCAGCCTGCCTGAATGCCAAGCACTTAAAATAAGTCCTCAAATTTTTATTTGTGACAAAAGGGACAGTTCTGAAGGAGTATTCAAAGTGGGTCTGCTCTGCGCTTCTGTGGCTACCAACCCCTCCCTTCTGTCGTTGAGTATTGAAAGAGTGGAGCCCATGCTGGATTCCCCAGGAACCTCTTGCTGGGTGAAGGAAAAGGCTGGAAGACCCCGTGAGGATGGTGGGACCACACCTTGGTCAGGACTGCTTAGCTGTGCGTATTTCTGGCTCTCTAAACCTAAACCTCAAGACAGAGTCCAGAAGACGGACTTGAGGGATTGGTGGATGTCTTCAATCCTATTCCCAAAGTGGCCACATTGAACAATTTTCTTTACTACTTTTCACTATTAATTTGTCTCTTTAATTGGCCTGTTGAGGATGGGGCTTTCTGGGGTTGCCAGGGTCCTAGCTCTAACCTTAACTCTGGTAACAACTTTGGTTAGCTATGGCCAGGAGAGAAGACACACCTTTTGCTGTCAGCCACTCCCCATAAGTTGACCCAGATGGAAAGAAAAGATCAAATGGTTTTCTATAGCTACTAAAATCACTTTATTCTAGTAACTTAAAAAAAAAATCTTCCTACTTCAGTTGGCATCAGCTACTTTTTACCTCTTGTAGTTTGAATGTGGACTCATGTGATTGTTAGCAGGCCTCATAGTCAGCCCCCAGCTGATAGAGCCTTTGCAAGTGTTAGGTTCCCATAGGGAGTCTGAGCCTGTCCTTTCTTGGAATAGTAGCCAGCTTTACTTTGTATTCGTTCAGTGGGAGAGCACATGGTTTGGAACAAACAGGCAGAGGATTGGGGCAGCAGCCAGTCCAGACAGGTGTATGAGAACTTTATAAAACCTGGGCTGGAGCTGGGTGTGGTGGCGCATGCCTTTAATTCCAGCACTCGGGAGGCAGAGGTAGGAGGATCACCATGAGTTCAAGGCCACCCTGAGACTACATAGTGAATTCCAGGTCAGCCTGAGCTAGAGCGAGACTCTACCTCGAAAAACAAAAACAAAAACAAAAAAATCCTGGGCTGGAATAGCAACAGAGGAGAAAGGGCACTAGTGAAAACCAACCCAGACTCTGAACCAGGAAGCAGAGAGAGAGAGTTGAGAGACACAGGAAAGGGGAAGAAAGAGAAAAAGGGTGTGTGCAATAAGGATGGAATGAAAGAGAGAGAGAGAGAGAGAGAGAGAGAGAGAGAACAAGATGCACACCTTAGTTCAGCGAGAAGCTGAGGAAAAAGAGAAGTGCCCAAGGAGGCCTTAGATATGCCTCCCTTTAAGGGAGGGGAGCTGCTCTGCCCAGTGAGAGGGCCTTGGGAGATATGGGAAGGTGAGGGCTGGTGGTCAGCGAAGGAGCCAGGCTGGCTAGACTCCCCACTGAGCGCTTTGGAGAAAATGAGCTCTCTGAAGCCTCTATTGTGACTGGTTGGAAGGGGGAGAGGAGAATGGGAGCGGAGCCTTGCTGGAGGAGGTGAGTCACTGGGGCGGACCTTAAGGTTTACTAGTCCAGGCCCACTGGGTGAGGAGCTCACTCTTTCTCCTTCCTCTGTGCTGATGTGACAAGATGTGATGCCTGGCTTTCTGCCCCTGCCATGCTTTCCCTGCAATGATGAAGCTTCCAAAAGTAACTCAAGCCAAGAGGTTATGGAGAAATGATTCCCATGCATGGTTGCCTGACACTAACTGAATGGATTTTGTCGGCTGTCTTTCAACCTTGACCTCTACTTGTATTCTGTTTGTGATATTTGTTTCAGTCACAGACATATTTCACCTCAAGATTGAGGTGTGGAAGCAAAGAGTGGGGGAATGTCACCGTCCTGGCACAACTGAGTATATTTACAAGAGACACTTGCTCTGCTCCCTTCGGCCACCAGACTATTGGTCAATGGACCCCAAGAACCTCATGCTGGGAGAGGAAAAAGGCTGAAGCCTAGTGCCAGTCAGAGGGGAGCTTGTCTCCCAGGAAAGAGATTTCATTTTGCACAGTGCTAACAACTGTCAGACCCCTTTGTAGGAGTCTGTGACCCAGACTGTCATAGGTAGAACTACACCTTGACCACAATTGCTTAGTTATACATACACTGGCCCTTTGTTGAAACCTCAGCCTCATGTTGATCCTGGTCAGGAGCAAGATAGCATTTTTTTCCCTGGTAGGTAGTTAGGTAGGGATTGACCTACAGACACACAGATGTCCCCTTGCCTGCCTGGCAGGACTAGAACCCGCATCTGATCCAGTCTCATCTAAGATGGCTACAGCATCTACTCCAGTGACAAACTCCTGCTTCTTCCTCAACTTTTTCGAGACTTAGCACACATGTGAGCTGGCTCTTCCAGAGTCAGCCTCTTGAGACCACCTTACACACCCAAGTCTGATGTTTGACCATAGAAATTGCCCTCAGCCATCCGTGTGAGCCCTCTTGGCCCCTTTGCTAAGCTGTTGGTTCTTTCAGTATGTGAGGCGGATCCCTTTGGCATCTCCTCTCTCTTTTTACCAAAGCATTTCCTGCATGTTCTTGGCACTTTCCTGCTTGCTTCCCACATGTGCGAACAGCTTCCCCAGACCTTTCTCTATGTGAGGGGAGATTTTTTTCTGTCTGTTTTCCCTCCCTCCTTCCCAGCCTAGTTGGGAATTTCTTTTGGCTTGGGCTTTCCTGCTTGCCTTCACTTTGGATTCTAATTCTCCTTAAAATAAATCTCATAATTCACAGTTGACCCTTCTGAGTCCACTTTTTAAATTATTTGGTAACTTGGACAAGGACCTGAAGTTGGAGTTCACTGGCCTGGGGTCTTTATGGGGATTTAACACCCCCAAACTCTCACATTAATGTTAGGACCCAGAAGGTGATGGAGGGAGATATCACTGGATCTCTTCCCAATGTGGCCACATTAAATAATTCTCCTTTCTCTACTTTTCACCAACTGGGGATGAAAGAGAGAAGTGAGAGAGCTAAAGAAAGATGTGGCAGTACATGGCTAGAGTCATGTAGAAAGCCCCCCCCCCAATTTATCTATGCAAACTAGGCATCCACAGGGTACTGGCACTTGCTAATCGCTTCATGAGACATCCACAGATTACCCTGCCTCTACCAATCCCCTTTCTGCTTCTGCCCCTGCTTCTGCCTTTTCCTCTATATAAACAACCTTTATCTGTACAATAAATGAGAGCTGTTCACTGCCACATTCTCCTGGGTGGCTATGCCCGCTGGCTTACCGCTATCCCAAGACTCTGCCCACCCAGCTCCATGGATGAACCAGGGTGTTAGTGTACAATGACCCCCCCAAGTAATCCACAGACCGCACTTTTCTGTCCTCTTCTTCTTTGTGTTCTTCTTTCAAAATTTAGAAAATAATCTTTAAATGAAAACCCAGGAAACAATATCTGAAAGACAGAAAGCATGCATATTGCATCTTAAATATCTAACAGTTATAAATACAGGCAAAATATGGCAAAAGTTCTATGTGTGTGTGTGTTTGTTGTTTTTTTGTTTTTGAGGTAGGGTCTCGCTCTAGCCCAAAATCTCCAAGAGGACTTTGACAGACTGAGTTTGGCCACAACTCAGCTCTGAAGGGAAAACTAGAGAACCTGCTGGTCGGTCAGCCTGGGGCAGGTTTCAGACACAAGCTGGAAGTTACATTCTGCTCATTCCTGCTCTGGAAGTCCTCTTGTCTGAGCAGATCAGGGAGAAACACTGTGCCAAGCAGCTGTCTGTTATCTCCCACTCAGAGAAACTGTGCCACAGTGCAGCAGCCTGGAGGAGGGAAACAATACCTACTGGATATGTATGTAGTCTGCAGAGAAGGAGACATTTTAGAGAGAGCTGTTTCTTTAGGCACTGCAAGAAACCTAGAGGGGGAGAGTTCCAGGGAGAGAGAGTGGGAGAGATTTTGCCATTTGCCATTGCACTGTAGGAAATTGTTTTAAGTTTGTAAGGATTTTGAGAAGAAAGACACCATCTTGGTCAAATGACTATTATTATCAAATTTATATTGCAGACAGTGTTGCAAAAGAAAATGAGTTTGTTTGGCCTTATTTCTTCCCCTAGAAGAAGAGATGAAAGACCAATTACAGATCCTATTTTCACTTAGGAGCAGATGAGGATTTAGCTCCAGGGGGCCAGACACCTGGTGGGTAGGGCATGAGGGAAGAATCTGAGGGGAGAATGGTCCTATGATGAACTCTGGGAGTCAATCAAGTGGAAAGAAATAAGGAATATAAGTCTCCTTCCACCTCTTTACATCGTCCAGCCTTGGTCTAAATCTGTGTTACCAGTTTAGAGAGCAACAGAGCCCCTCCTGGGCTCTGGACAGCATCGCTTAGGAGTTAGGATGCCAGACACTTCATAGTGAGTGCTTCCAATTCCCCAAGCCAGTGGCTCTCATGCCGTTAGAACTAAGTGCAGACACACAAAAGAGTAACTTAAGAAACATTTTTTTTTTTAGGAAAACAAAGCAGAAAATCCCTCCAGCTGAGCAAGTCCCAGTAGGTAGCTCACATGGTGCTTTGGGTTGGGTTTTCCTATGACCTTGAGATGAGTGTCACAGGTTAAGTCTGAATGTTTGTGTATGGAGGGCTCTCATTGGTTGGTGGGGCAGGTAGGAGAGTGCAGACTTGGACAGAGCCCATGGGTGGGCAAAAAAGGCCTGTGAAAGATTTCCTAGAGTGAGAAGGACCAGGATGATTATCTTTAGTCAGGCTAGAGTTCCCTTCTAGCCTCACCAGGGCACATCCATATCTATGTTCTTTTGGGGCTGTGCCCCTCACCAACTACCCACAAAAGAAGGCTACCTTGCTAAAAATCACCATCTAAGACAGACCACATTCTCCAAGTAAGTATAGAAAGATCCAACGATTTCAGTTTAAAGCTTAAAATGTCAGAAGATCATAGAACCGAGCATCTGAACAGCCACCTTTCTTAGTATCCTCATGATGTTAGAAATGAGTCTAGGGCTCGAGAATGACCACATCATCTGAAGTCCACTGGCCGGGCAATGTTTGCTTCTGCAGAAGGGCGCATGGCTGGTTTAGAGCTCAGCCCCATGTTATTACGCTACTAGCTAACCATGAACCATGGTTATCAGAGGGAAACACAAGAAAGGGAAGATTGTGAGAGCTCTCACCAGGTACAAAAATCCTCTGCTTTCAAGGATTGATTGGGTCTCAATGGCTGGCTGATTATCTTGGTCTCAAGATTTGTTTTACCCTTTAAATATCGTGGAGGGGCGTCCCATAACCTGGTTTCTTTTCAGAGCCAAGTTTATTCTTAATACTCACACCCAAAAGACAACATGACTCATTTTCATATTCCTTAGTCTCAAGGAGAGCTAACTTTAGAAGGGGTGTCCCATGGAATGGCATCCTTCTAGAATTTAACCTTTTGACAGAAAAGACAGCACATCATCTCTTATATTCCTCACAATGACTTTTAACTGTTGATGAAAGAAATGACTACTAGATGACCTGGAAAGACAAACCAAGTTTGGAAATGCATTCTGGGCCTTCATTTTACATTGTTAAAGGTTGAATTTTACTCAATTTTTAACCTTCAAGTAAGACATCACAAAGAGCAAAATGTAAAAAATGGCATTAATAGATGAAAGCATTCTATATTCATTAAAACATATCTGAACATTAAAAAGAAATAAATTTATAATAACATCTTCATCCTGTTGCATCTGTCAGTTAAATAGTATTACATATATCATAAGCCATTTTGTTATAAGCATAAACATTTAGTTTAATGATCCAATGAACCAAGACCCCAAATTACCTTTTGTGAATGATAATGGTTTTATCTTCATAATGTTACAAAGTGCATGCACACTAAATTAGATATGAAAACAGCCAATCTCATAACATTATTTGTGACAGAATGTATTAGCTACTAGCAAGTATTCCAATAGCAAATTAGTCCATCTCAACATTGACAAAATGGATGTAC
This sequence comes from Zapus hudsonius, assembly GCA_004024765.1. NCBI lineage: Eukaryota > Metazoa > Chordata > Mammalia > Rodentia > Dipodidae > Zapus > Zapus hudsonius. The sequence goes on from PVHP010002087.1 coordinate 80,722, forward strand.
ATATGATATGAACCAAAGCCCAGAAATCATGCAAAAGTATCTGTACATACAGGACAATGCTAAAATTAATATTTTAAGTTTGCCTAGCAAAAGCAACTCAGAAAATTTCTGAGCATTTAAGAAAAGCATATTTGGGGCTGGGGAGATTGCACAGTGATTAAAGGTGCTTACTTGCAAAGCCTGAGGGCCTGACTTTGATTCTCCAGCACCCACATAAAGGCTAGATGCACAAAGTGGTGCATGAATCTGGAGTTTGCTTGCAGTGGCTAGGGGCCCTGACATGCTCTTACTCTCTCTATAATACACACACAAAAATAATAACTAAATAAAAGCATATTCTTATCACCCATTAAAGGTTAAGCTTGTCACAGGCCAGGGGCCAGTCTGCCCCCAGACAAGGGGTCTCAGAGGACACTTGAGGTCAGCATGGGGCTGAGACAGAGTGGGAACTACCCCATCTTCAGAGTCAGCTTTCAACAAGCTTAGACAGCATGTGACAGTTTACCAATAAAATCTAAGTTACACCATGGTTGCCTCAAATACCATGTTCCAATATGGAAACAGTGTCAGAAATGTTTATAGTTACAGAACAAAAATCCATCACTTTTCAAGAAACAGCCACCTCTCCCCATGGGCTGAACCCACCTACTGCATTTGAAAATCAACAGGAACAGCCCACTGAAGAAAAATGGGCTAGGTGGTGCTGCATGCCTCTGATCCCGGGACTTAGGAGGCTGAGGCAGGAGGGAAGAGCGTGGACAGCAGAGGGAATGAATGGCAAGAACCCACAGGAGGCTGGTAAGACTTGAGTGTGGCAGGTTTGGAGAGTGGGAAGATCAGTCGTGGTGGAGGAGATTGGGCTGTGGCGAGCCCCTGAGGAGTGGGTAGGTGAGTGGGTAGCTGGAAAGGAGGAGGCAGAGCCACGATGGGTTTTCAGAACCAAGCAAGGACTGGAGCCTGGAATGTGCTTCTCACGGGATCTCATCCAGTCCAGAAGGTGGGACTGAGTAATGGGTAGTGGATAGCCTTGGCCTTGATTTGGGGCAATGGATTTCAAGCCTGCCCCTTACTCAGCTGTGTGACAGTGGAGTCAATTTGCTTACCTGGAAGGACAGAATTACAAGCCTCTTCCCCATAGAACTGTCGGGTGGCTTGCAAGCAGCAGGAGGATCTTGGAGTGCTGATCTCACCGCCTGCAGTCTGCAGGGTATCAGGTGACCTTTGGTCTTCATGGTTAGGATTTTGAGGGTCAGAGAGGGCAAGTCACTTTCCCCAGGCCACAGAGCCACAAAGTGACGGGGCAGGGACCTCAGTGGCAAGAGATGTGTTTGATCTTCGACTTGGGTAACAGACCCAGCCATATTCCCTATTCCATAGCCAGAGTCCATGGTCACCAACTTGAGGGTGGCAGGACTGTTTGCTGTCTACTTTGTGCAGGCACAGATTGGGGTGCCCAGGGAAGAGATGAAACTCCTTCCCCGATGCAGTGCCCACTCTGGCAGGGAGACTGGAGCTACGCAGAACAAAGGCAAACAAAAGTATTTTTCTAGACAGGGACCAGAACTGTGGAGGAGAAAGAGAATTGGGAAGGGTGACACCTGAGCAGAGCTTGGAGGGTGTGGAGGCCAGAGGCTGATGGTTAGTGTCTTCCTCAGTTGCCACCGGGCCCATTTATTTAGGAAAGGTCTCTACTTGAACCCAGAGCTCACCGATTTGGTTAGTCTAGCTGGTCTGCCTCCTGAGTGCTGGGATTACAGGTGGACCACCACACCCACTTGGCATTTAATTAAATTGCTTTTGTAAGGTATTTTGTTGCAGCAACGAGAAAACGAAGTAATGTGTACTCCAAAGTGGAGCAGACAACGTGAAGGTGATGAGCCTCTCGTCCCGAGGCACGTAAGCAGTGCTCTTCCATTTGTCCACAAGGCCCAGGAAGAAACAGTCCAGTGTGAGAAGCTGGCCTGAAGGATTTCACTGCAAGCTTAGAGATGGAGTCTTCCAAGGGGCTCCCCCAATACCTCCCTCCAGCTTCTGATCTGAACTCCAGTCCCATTTCGACTGGCAAGTCTGGCTTCCACGAGCTTGAGGAAGAACCACTGGGTGGGGTGCATAAGGGGTGAAGAGATGTATTACATCAGCTCTGGCATGACCTCTGACCTTTACCTTTCTCTGTTCTCTCATGAAAAGCAAATACTCAAAAATTCACTGAACTGTCCAGGCGGGTACTTCAGTGGAGTGCCTCTGTGGTGGGTATGGGAGATCCCTGCTAGTTCTCCAGAGAGGAGGTACTAATAGTACTTTCTAGTAAGTTCTCTTGGGACCCTTGTAAGTAGCAGTGGTCATTCAGAGACCAGCCCTACAACCCTGTGGGCTCAGTCCATCAGTGGCCGGTGCTGGCCAAGCACTTGCCGTGGGCTAGTTCCTGAGTCATAGATTTCACTCCTGAGCAAAGGCTTAGTCCCAGAGCTAGCTCATTCCCCCAAGCCAGCGTTCTTCCAGTCTCCCATCCCAGCCATGCTGTGAGGAGGCTTCACAGAACTGACCAGGCTCCTCCTCAGGAGACACTTGATATTGTTAGTGCTCTGGTCCTAGGTCCAGAGAACTGGTCCACAAAAGATTAAGGAGCAACCGAGGTGAGGCACCGAACGTCCTGGCTGGCCCTCAGCAGAGTCCGGGAGGCCCACTCGGAGGGACCAGGAACCTGCAGCCTCTTGCGCGGTGCATCCTGGGACTTGTAGTCCTTTGCTCCGTGAGAGACGACCTCGAAACAGGGTTGGCTGAACTACATTTCCCAGGAGAAGCTGGGGTCACCGGGAGAGCGCTCCGAGTGGCCGCGTTTCCCCTGCGCTATGGGACCGACTCCGCGGCGAGTGGCGGCGCGCGTCCTCCGCGTGGTGCCCTCCCGCCGCACTCGCGGGGAGAACGGAAGAGCGAGTGGACACCACACTGATGGGCAGTCCTGCGGCTGGACACGACTGCTGTGGAGGCTTCAGCAGCATCGACTTTCGGCAGGTACTGCTCGTTCTCGGCGAGGGGTGGCTAAGGCCGTCCCGGCCGGCGGGCGCCACCTTCAACGCCCGGTGGGCGGGGCTACCTCGTTACCTGGCAACCCGGGCGGGGTGTGGCGGGAGAGGAGCGCGCATGCGCACCAGCCGGATTGGTAACGGTGCGAGTCCCTGAGGTTTTGTGCGTGCAAGTGTCTGCGTGTATTCCCCGGGGTTGTGTGCACCCGGGATCGTGCACGAGAGCCGCACATT
>PVHP010002087.1:84078-95501 GCA_004024765.1 Zapus hudsonius
GGCTGCTTGCTGGTCAGAAGGGTGGAGCGCGACTATTCCCTGACAGGTTAGGAAGGATAAGTCCAGAATGAACCCCCCACGGCCGCCCCCTCTGAAAGTTACTGGCATCTCCTTGCTCTTGTGTCCTGCGATCTCTCTCCCTTTTACCAGCCACACTTCAGAGAGCCTGTAGGCTCTCCCGCTGGAAGAAGAGCCGTCGTCCTCATCACTCGTTGCTCAAAATGGGCATGTTCTTTCATTTACAGATACTGTCAGTGTTCGCAGGAGGCCTGGCTCTGGGACAAAGGACCTACTCTCATCCAGCTTTCTTGTGAAGGAAACTATGGGCCTAGACACAGAAAGTTCTTGAAAGAAGAGGACACTGGTCAGTGTTTAGGTTCCTGTGTGGGAGGGAGGGGATTGGAAAGCCAGCGTGATGACAGATCACTGGGGAAAGAGTTCCTGGTTGTAGGTCTCAGGTGCACCAGAGGGAAGGGAGAGCGAGCCGCTGGCATGGAGGGCACCCAGGACAGTTGAGGTGGACATGTGAGCTACAGAGTTAAAGAGGAGACTCGTGCTTTCATTTAGTAAACTTGTCATTGAAGCATTACCTTCAGTTAAGCTACTGCAGGTCCTAAGTACTTCTCTGGTGTTTGCACAAGGAAACCACTCTCCCTCCCTGTAAGGAATGAGCTGGGGATTAGAATTTAGATAATGCCAGCAAAGATTCCTATGCATCTCAAAATTTAAGGAGTACTCGAATTCTTGTCTACAAAGTTAAAGAATTAAAATTAAGGAGTACCCGAATTCTTGTCTCCAAAGCTAAAGAATAAAATCATAGACAACCAAATATTAAGGTTCAGTGGGAGACTTTATTATTTAGGGAAACGTGGGGAGAAAACATCAGAGGGGGTTTAGCCAGAATCTATGCTGTTTAACTAAACAGGCAGGAAAGAAAGATAATAGAGGGCTCCCATCATGAGAAAAAAAGGTTCATGTGGGGAGATCTTGAGTCCCCCTAATCCCAGCCCAGGCTGGTGTGAGGGGCCTTACCTGGAAAATGAAAGTCCTCCTTCTAGGATGCCATGTGGAAGAAAGACTGGCCTTTGTTCTAGGGAAGCTTTTTAAAACTTCCACTAGGTAAGTCAGAGAGATAGCTGATTGGTCTATACCTGACCAATCAGTTTTTGCATCTAGGTTTGAGCTCTGGCTAGAGACACCTTCCACTTAAGGGGAGGGAGTCTATGGAGCTTGCCTGAAACATCACAATTGCCCCTCTGAAGAAATAACCCTAACTGCTGTTAGGGTACTGGGGTGTGGAATTGAAAAAAAAAAAGCACCAGAAAGAAGTACATACATGTTTAAGAAAAAAAAAATCACACAATACCCATTTTCATCATGTAGGAGTCAAGGCAAAACTCTGACTGGGGAGGGATTAAGGAGGAGCTTGGCAAAATTTTGTGGGGCTTCTCTCTCAAACTCCCACGTATTTCCCCCTCTCTTAAGGGCACCCCAACTACTGTTGGGGAATGGGGACAAAGTAATCTGTCTTATCAATTTTCTGCTGAATAGGACATGAAGCTATGGCAGTTGGGGGTATCTCTCAGAGAGGGGAGGGTCGCTACCTAAGGCCCAAGAGAGAGACCCTCAGTCATACATCACATTTCCAAGATTTTGTCCTGTCTAACATTGTGAGAAAAGAAGTGGGGTATCTCCCCCAGAAGTTGGGAGTGTTCCATATAGGGTGTCTAGTGTAGAGTGATTCAGTGTAGATGGTGTTGGGTTGTTTTCTACCGTGTAAGACTCCAGATCCATCCCCAAAATTTTTTATCGAATGCCATCATAGCATCTGATATGGTCTGAGACTGTTCCTGTATGGCTTGTAAAGCATATGATATGCATTAACAAAGTGGTTAAGAAGATATATATATACACACACACACATATATATATCATTTAACCTTAATAACAGCACAAGTGTCACCTTAGGCAGCTATGAGGACATTTAGAGCCCTGAGATTTTATATGATCATTTTCCTCATCATTTGAATTTTAGAATTAAGGGGAAGTCCGTTAGCAGTATTTTTCTAATGGATGGAATAAAAACAGACTAGATGATGATACCATTGGAAAATGCTCAGTCTGTGTTTAAAAACTGGCAAATTAGTTGTGCATGTTAAGGTGTTTACCTTGTTTTCCCTGTATATAGGGAAATCTCACAATACATCCTCCTATCTTCCCTGGGGCGAGCCAGGGACAGAGATTGGTATCACAAAGCCCTTTTAGTATCAGTGGTCTCAGTCACCGGTGGTCAGACAGGTTTGGTGAGATGGTAGAGAGCAGCTTTGGTGCCCTGTAGGGTTTTCTTTTTTGAGAATTTAGAGGTAGACAGTGTAAAGAGAAAATAGCTTTTCTGTCTCTTTTTAGGCAAAAAAAAAAAAAAAAAAAAAAAAAAAAAAAAAAAAAAAAAGGCAAAAACCAAACTATCCAGCTGCTTGTCTCTCTCCGGACAAAAGGCTCTTGGTACCCCTGGTGGGAAGCCCTCTAACTTGCTGCCCATTCTTCCCAGCCACAGGGAGATGGATTTGGGGGAAAGGGGAAAACCTTTTTTTTTCCTTTTCTATTCCCCAAAAGTTATGAAAATTGTAATGAAAAGTTATGAAAAGATCTTCTGGAATATTTTATTTCCGGAAAATGCACCATAGTACAAGGACTGAGCTGGGGATTAGAATTTAGATAATGCCTAGCAAAAATTCCAATGCACCTCAAAATTTAAGGAGTACCTGAATTCTTGTCTACAAAGTTAAATAAAATCATAGACAACCAAATATTAAGGTATAGTGGGAGACTTTATTTAAGGGAACTTGGGGAGTTACAGAGTTCTCCAGCCACCAGTATTGGGAGAACACGTGGGAGAGGTTTTAGCCAAAATCTATGCTATTTAAATAAACAGGCAGGAAAGAGAAAGATAACAGAGGGCTCCCTTCATGAGAAAAAAAGTTCATGTGGGGAGATCTGGAAAATAAAAGTCCTCCTTCTAGGATGCCATGTGGAAGAAAGATTGGCCTTTGTTCTAGGGAAGCTTTTTAAAACTTCCACTAGGTAAGTCAGAGAGATGGCTGATTGGTCTATACCTGACCAATCAGTTTTTGCATCTAGGTTTGAGCTCTGGCTAGAGACACCTTCCACTTAAGGGGAGGGAGTCTATGGAGCTTGCCTGAAACTGTCACATCCCCTTCCTTCCTACTGAGTTATATCCTCAGACATGGGGATCCATCCTTTCTAACCTAGAGCATTATTATGGCAAGGACATTGGCTGGAAGGGTGGACAGCCTTGAACTTGGGGGTGGGGAATCTGTGAGGCCACAGGGGAGAATGCAGAGGGAGTGTCCCATTGTAGACCTTCAACACTGCCTCAGGGTGATGGAAACAAGACATGTGTTTGTAGCCCTGGATGGCTCCTAGGGTATGAAGGGAGGACTTCCCTGCCTTCTTCCTTACCCCTGGATTCCATTGAATTTTCCTCCTCCATTCCCTGGTACCCATATATCTGGAAAACTGAGGGCATTTCAGGAGACAGGTCAGGATGACCCAACATTCTGTTTTTTCCACTCCTGCCCCATCAATGTGTGATGGTCAGACCTCTCAGAGGCAGCCCCTCCCCTTGAGTGAGAGGTGTTTAGCTAGAGCTACAACCTGGGGGCTGATTGGTCAAATATGAACCAATCAGTTGTCTCTCTGACTCACCTGGGGAAAACTTAAAATTAACTTCCCTAGAGGAAGGCCGCTCTCTTCCCCCACATGGCAATGGAGTAGAAAGACAGCTGAATTTCCAGGCCTTAGGAAGGTGAGGCCTACCCCCTACCCCAGCTAATGGCTGGGGTAGGGGACAGGCTCCAGACTTTTTCCCTCATGAACCTCTCCTTCTCATGATGGTAGCTCTTTGTTATCTTTTCTTCTTCTGCTTATTTAGTTGAACAACTTAAGTTCTGTTAAGCTCTCCACATGTTCTCCCCACACTGGTGGCTGGAGAACTCTGTAACTTCCCATGTGGTGACTGGGAGGCTTCCCCATCCAATTCCCCTTTTCCTAAATTAATAAATTAGAATAAATGTGTAATAAGATTTATTTCTGTCCCTGTGTATAATTCTTTTGCATTAGAGGACACGAACTCGGGAGGGGGAAATTCAATGGTACAAAACCAAATATAACTGTGCCAAGGTTTCCCCGTATCAAATGCAGTTAAGCTTCCTATTTCCAAGAAATTTTTCTTTAAAAAAATAAAACAAAAATAACAGCAACATCAGCACACATGATGTACATGTCTTATGCAGAGCTCTCCTTCTGCATATGACAGAATATCTGGTTTAAAAGGTCCCTGGCCTGTGAGCTTCAAGGATTTTCTTCACCCATGGGCCTCTGAGCTGAGATGCTTCATGCTTTCTACTGGAGGCATCATGTGTCATATATAACTCAGATTCTCTGGCCGAGGGGTGGCTCAGAAGTAGAGTGCTTGCCTAGCATGGGCAAAACAGACCTTTCCTCTTCTTTCCAGCCCCTGTGATGTGATTCATGCTTGCCAACTCAGTACCTCCCACTTTAGTATCCATATCACATAAAAGAAATAAAAATTATAAAAGAAATAAATAATTTTACCATAGTATAGTTTGCCTTCCATGTCTGCAGTTGTCCTTATCTGTACCCACTACCAACCCTGGATTGGACAAAGCAAAGTGTGTTAACTAAACATGTGCAGCATCTTTCCTTGTCATAGTTTCCTAGACAACACCATCTAGTTACCACTTACACAGTATTTATATCGAACTGGGTATCAAGCATCCCAGGATGATTTGAACTAAAGCTCGTGGGAGGATGAACTAGTGCTATACAGGCACCACATCATTTTCTGTGAGGGTTAGAGCATCCAAGGGTTCTGGTGTCTGCAGGGGGAGCCTGCCTCTTGTGGACAGTAAGGGACTTTATGCATAATTATTAAATGATAAAGATATTTCACCATGTGGTCCAGCACACTCATAGCCCTGTGCCTGGCAGCTCTGCACTGCCTGCATCAGTTGCCTTCTCATTGCTGGGACAAAATACCTGACCCACAAGCAGCTTAGGTAAGGAAAGGGTTTATTTCAGGGGGAAGCTTCCTCATGGTAGGAAAAGCATGGCAGGAGCAGACAGCCTTCATCACATCTTCACACTAGTAGGGAAGAAGTAGAAAGAGAGAACACAATCAGAAGAAGGAGAGGGAGAGAAAGGAGAGAGAGAGAGAGAAAGAGAGAGAGAGAGAGAGAGAGAGAGAGAGAGAGAGAGAGAGAGAGAGAGAGAGAGAGAGAGAATGCAGTCAGAGCTGGGCTGAAATACCTCAAGACCCACATCCCAGGGACACATATCCTCCAGCAAGACTCTTCTTCTAAAGGTTCCACAACTTTCCCAAATAGTGCTACCCACTGGGGATTAAGTATTCAAATATAAGAATCTGTGGAGGACATTTTACATTCGGACCACCACATTCCACTCCCAGCTTTTATAGACCCATAGCCATCTCATGATGCAAAACACAATCAGTCCAACTGTAAAAGTCCCCAGAGCATTTATCAGCCCCACCTCTGTTCAGAAGTCCAAAGTCAAAGTCTCATCTGAGACTCAAGTCAGTCTCTTATGTGAGCCCTGTATAATCAAAACACAGGTTACCTACTTCCGACATGTAATGGCACAGAATAAGCAAGCACTCCCATTCCTAAAGAAAGGAACAGAGGCATTGGAAGGAACCATTTACCAAAGGAAGACTGAAATTCCACAGGCAAACATCAAGTCCTGTAGCATCATATCTAGGACTTGGGACTCATGGTAAAATCCTCTGGAATCCACCTCTCCAGCTATGCTTGCTTGTCACTCCTCTCCTGGGCAAGGTCTGCCTCAAACCCACAGCTCTCCCAGGGAGATGTCCCATGGTTCCAGCACCTCCAAAATCTTGGGGTCTCCATTGAAACCTAGGGTCCATCTTCACAGCTTCATGCAATGGCTGAACAGGGCCTCCTTGTAGAGATGTGGGTGGGCCCTACCTCACAGTGCTTAGCCTCAGTGACTCTCTGGAATTGTGGTGTGCCCATTCTCTCTGCCTGTCTCTTCCCCCCTCCCTCCCTCTCTCCTTGTAAATAAATAATTTTTTAAAAAAAGTATCTGGCTGGGCGTGGTGGCACCTTCTATTTCTTGCATTTTCATTTCATATTTCTAAAGCCAGTTCTACATGGGTGATACACCAATTTTTTTTCTGCCAAGTGGAGATGAAGCCTGATCTTGAGGATCAGGGAAGTCTTCAACAGTCTTCCTTCATGACTTTTTCTTTTAAAAGAATTCATTCTTACTAGCCCGAGCCTTCAGTGCATTGGTCTTGCCTTCAGAGTATATGTTTCCCATTATCTCATTACAGAGCATTCTGCTTATCCTTAATGATGGTAATCTCTGTAAGGATTGCAGCGGAAATGGCTACAGTCTCTGTAGACTCTGGGACTTTCAATTACATTTCTTTCTGTGCCAAAATTATATATTTTTTATATCTTTCTGCTGTAGTCAGCCACACACAGCTCCAAACCAGGCATAGTTTATGGGAGGAAAGGATTTATTGAAGTTACAGATCCAGAGGAAGATCCATTATGGTGAAAGAGGTTGCCCCCTTTTTCAGGTCCAAGTAGAGAGAGAAACCCATCACCAGTAAAACACATCCACACACACACACACAGAATGGTAGGCTCTGCCTAGCTCAGACTGCTCTTTGTGTATCTATGGCTGGAATTCCAGATCCACCAACCAAACTGTAGGATCCAGCCAAGCTAAGGCGACGTCTCCTCCAGCCAGGCAGTTGAAAAAAAGCTTTAATAAGACTCTTGAATCAATTGGGGGACATCCATTCAAACTACCACACTTTCTGTTCTGTATTTCTTCTCTTTCATTGTAGAGCTGCATCAGGTTAGCAAAGAGATACCATGTTACAGTGGCAATATTTTTCTGCTTTGATATTTCCTCTGCTAAACAAATTAATCTATATTACTTTAAAAATTATTTCTCTCTCTCTCTCTCTTTCGTGTGTACGCACGTGCACATGAAGGCACGCATGTGCGTGTACTCATGGCTGCACCATGGTCTCTTGCTGGCTATGGCTAGAGAACTGAACCTGGATTGGCAGACTTTACAAGTAAGAACTTACTGTGAACCATCATCCCAGCTTGGTTCAAGTTCTTGGGACATGGGCAGAATATAGCCAGATTCTTTTTTTCCCTTTTTTTTTTTAATGGTAGGGTTTCACTATAGCTCAGGCTGATCTGGAATTCACTATGTAGTCTCAGGAGGGTAGCCTTGAACCCACAGCAATCCTCCTACCTCTGCCTCCCGAGTGCTGGGACTAAAGGTATGTGCTACCATGCTGGCCAGATTCTTTTTTTTTTAAATATTTTATTTATTCATTTTCAAGCAGAGAGAGAGAGAGAGAGGGAGGGAGGGAGGGAGAGAGAGAGAGAGAGAGAGCACACCAGGGCCACCACCTTGTGGGTCTGGCTTATGTGGGACCTGAGGAATTGAACCCAGGGCCTTAGGCACTGGAGGCAAGTGCCTTAACCACTGAGCAATTTCTCCAGCCCTAGATTCTTTTTTTTTAAAAAATGATTTATTTATTTGCAAGAAAGGAGGGAGGGAGGAGAAGAGAGAGAATGGGTGTACCAGGGCCCCCAGCCACTGCAAACAATCTCCAGATGCATATGCCACCTTGTCCAGCTGGCTTTAATAGGCATGGGGAATCAAACTTGGGTCGTAGGCTTTGCAGGCAAGTGCCCTAACCACTAAGCAATCTCTCCTGCCCTGTAGCCAGATTCTTTGCCACAGCATCACATGAACCACCTCTAGCCCAGTTGTGAAAAAGTTATTTTTCCCATCTGAAAACTCTAAGCCGAGCTTCCGTTGTCTGAATTTCTCTTTGCATTCTGGTCTTCCAAACTCTCCCCAGTATGACCCATTAAGTTCTGCTTACAGCATTGTAAGGCTTCTCTAGAACAAAGTTCCAGATTCTTCCATATTCCTCCTGAAAACCAGTTCAAAAGACTAAGAACCACATGGTCAGGTTGATCACAGTAATGTCCTCACTCCTGATACCACAGTCTAGAGGAATAGAACCAATAGAGTAGATTTGTATTGTAAAGGGGCTTTATTAGATGATCTTACAGGATCCCGGCTGGGTAGTCCAACAATAGCTGTAGGCAGGCTGGAGAGTCCACAAGGCTGGATCCTCAGCATCCCCTCTGGCACAGGAGGCCTGGAGGATTCCTGGAGAGCTGCTGGGCTTCAGTCTAGGCTGGAAGGCTGAGGCAGCCGGGTTCCAATGTCCAGGAAGGTTGGCAACAACAGTAGCACAGGCAGCCAGGCAAAAGGTTGTGTTCTCTCGAAGCTTCTATATATATCGTTCTTCACTGGAAGGGCTTTCCACTCTAGAGGAAGATCTTTCTCCCTCCGTCAGTCTCCTGGAAACCTACCTGCCCGAGGTATGTCTCTTACTTGATTTCTAATCTGGTCAAGTTCACAGCAGAACTTAACCTTCACAATGCTCTTAGCTAGCTACCTGCTACCTTGGGTCAGCTGCTCTTTCAGTCTTACCTTTGTGTTTTGTGTAAAAATGTCATCAGTTGGGAGAGAAAGTGGGCCTGCTGTATCCTCCTTGGTGAAGGCCTTCTTTAGTCCTCCCTCATGGGACCCCAGAGCCCTGTTTCTCTTCTTTGCAGTGCATGAAGCAAGATGGCTGTTGGGTAGATGAGAGCAGGACGTACTGCATACAGGTGGGGCATTTCCAGGACGCAGGGTGTAGGCGAAGGAAGTTGTCTGAGTGAGCTAACTGAACACCCAGTGGATTGGACTAAGCTCTGCCCCCTGTGACACTCCTCTTCCAGCAAGGCTTCGCCTCCCAAAGGAAGGCTCCACAACCTTCCCAAATTGCCACTAGCTGGGTACTAAAACACATGAGGCTATGGGGGACATTTCACATTCAATCCATCACACCCAGCCATCAGCTCCTTTTTTCATAATGACTCCCTTGCTCATGGAAGAAGATGGGTGATGTTACTTTGTGACACTGCAGGTGTCCCAAAGATGCTTCAGCATCTTGATGCAGCAAATGAAGCTAGAAACAGATCTATAGAATCAACCTGCAAAGAGCACTGGAAGCTGGGTGTGGTAGGGCATACCTTAGTCCCAGCACTCAGGAGGCTGAGATAGGAGCATCTCTTGTGAGTTTAGCCTGGGGCTACAGAGTGAGTTTCAGGTCAGCCTGGACCAAGTAGATCCTGTCTTAAAACCTCCCCTGAAAAAGAAAAATTAAAAAGGGGCTGGAAAGATTGCTCAGCAGTTAGTCTAACAGTCTGGGTTCGATTCCCCAGTACCCATGTAAAGTCAGGTGCACAAAATGGCACATGTGAATGGAGTTCCTTTGCAGTGACAAGAGGGCTTGATGCAAACATTCATTCTTCCTCCCTTCTCCCATCCCCCTCTCTGCTTGCAAATAAGTAATGAAAATGTTTTAAAATACAAAAAAAGGTTTTTTTAGATTCACAGTTCCAGACTATGACCATTAACCCTGTGGTTAATGTGGGCCAGTGGTAGCCCAGCTCATTATGGTGGGAGCATGTGACAGGAGGCCTGTTGTCCTCATTGGTGGCCAGGAAGTAAGCAGAGGAAGGGCTCAAGGTCTCAGTGTCTCCTTTAAAGGCATTTCACCAAGACCTAACTGTTTTCCACTACTTCCTAAAGCTACCATCTCCCAACAGCGCCATCAGCGAGGGGCCATGCCTTCAACACTTGGGCTTCTGGGGTTATTTCACATCCAAATTACAATTACTGCTTTTTAGGAAAAGATGCTATAATGTTTCAAGATAGGTTTGGTGATGCATGCCTGTAATTCCAGTACTCTGGAGGTTGAAGCAGGAGGATCTCAAGTTGAAGGCCAGCCTAGGCTACATAGTGAAGCCCTGTCTCCAAAAACCAAACCAAGCCAAACAAAAACACCATTTAATGTGAGCTCTCTTTAAAGATATTTAAAGTAAATATCAGGCCATTGTATTAGATGACTCATTTTGTGATGTTTTCAAGGACATGTTGCCTTTAGTAATTTTTGAGTCAGTCAAGACAAAGATCAAAAAAGCTTTCCTTTGGTGCTTTTTGTAACCTTGGGTAAGTTTTGTCACCTTTGTAAACTTTTGGATGTACTGCTGCTTCTGTTGACCTGATGATGTGGCTTTTCACCACCAGGCTGCAAACGTGGTACGTTGCATTGTTGAATGAACCCTGAACTCCAGCTGCTTGGTCAGAGGCTAACTCATATTATACCCTTGGAGTAAATGGCTGCCTTGGCTTTGCTATTGTTTTGTTGAGGATTTTTCACAGCTGTTTGTTTTTATTTTGCTTATATGCCTGTGAGTATGTAGTGGGCAATGTGTGTGTGGTATATGCATCATATGCACATGTGTGTGCCTATGTGTATGTAGTGGGCTGTGTGTGTGTGTGTATGTGTGTGGGTGGCATATGTGTCATATGCACATGTGTGTGCCTGTGTGTATGTAGTGGGTTGTGTGTGTGTATGTGTTAAATGCATCCTATGCACACACATATGCCTGTGTGGTGCCCCATGCACTCACCTGCAGTGGCTGGAAGCGGGGGTGGTGGTGGTGAATCTCACTTGTAGCCAGAGCACCAGCAAGTGCTCATCCTGGAGTTTGCTGTGTCCCATGAACCCAGGCGATTCCCTGGTCTACTTTCCTCTTTGTGGGCTGGGTTACAGGTGCACATGGCTGTGTCCAGCTGTTTATATGGGATCTCAGAAGTGGGTCCGTATCAGATCCCCTCAGGTTGTCATACTTGCAGAGGAAACACACTTAGCCGCTGAGCTATCTCCACAACCCTTCACAGCTGTTCTGATGAGGAGTATTGGTTTCTGCTCTCCATTGAATGCCTTCATCTGGTTTTAGTATTAAGGTATTACTGGTCTGGTAGAGTGAAGTGAGAAACTTTCCTCCTTCTTTCATCTTCTGGAAGCAGTTGTGTGGAATTGGTGTTTTTCCTTATTAAGTATTTGGTAGAACTCATCCATAGAAACTGTCTGAGCCTGGAACTTTTTGTTTTTCCTTTAAGGTTTGAAATAGATGAATTCACTTTCCTTTCACATATACACTGTTATTTCCTCTGTAATGAATTTTGGGTCTTTCAAGGATTGCTTTATTTCATCTTCATGGTGAAATAATGAACATAAAGTTGCTTATAATATTCTCACCATATTCATGTTTGTGAGTTCAGTAGAGAGGACCCTTCTTGCTGATATTAGAAATTTGTGTGTGTGTGTTTGAGAGAAAGAGAGAGAGAGAGAGAGAGAGAGAGAGAGAGAGAGAGAGAGAGAGAGAGAGAGA